>RJWM01004630.1:0-99526 GCA_004363535.1 Dasyprocta punctata | reverse complement strand
AAAAGTTCAAAGAGAGACAACATGCCAAACCTGGTGATACATGGCTATAATCCCAACATGAGGCTGAAGCAGGAGGGTTGTAAATACCACCCTGAGCCAGAAACAGAGAGAGAAAGATGAGAGGTGGTGGAGAAAGGGCAGGGGAAGGAAAGTGGATTTTCTGTGAATCTTGGATTCTGAAATTTCAACACCCCATTCAAAAAGAATGATCTCGATAGGACAGCTGGATATGAGTCACAGCCCATAATCCCATCACGCTTGGGAGGCTGAACTGAGAGGATCAGTTCACCCCAGTGTCTTAGTTCTTTTTGCTTACCGAAACAAAATACTGAATACCCATAAGTTAAGGGAGGAAAGATTGACATGGCTCTCAGTTCGTACAGGTTTCAGTTCATGGTCAGCTGGCTCCAAGGCAGAAGGGCATCATAGAGCAGGCAGGAGGCAGCAGGAGACAAGTGGCAGCAGCCATGAACAATCAGTGACAAGCGAAGACCCTCTCTCTCCTTGTATCTTATCCAGGCTGCCCCCTGTTAGGGCAATGGCACGCCCCGAATCCCAGCATCACACACCCCAGATCCAGTCACCTCCGAAAGGCTCCACCTATGACCTCATGAGGCTTCGGTGGGAGGAAAATCTAACTACAAATCATAACACCCAACCTGGATAATTTAATCATTTAAGCAAGAACTTGTCTCAAAATGAAAAATAAAAAAGCTCTGGGGATGTAGCTAGTGTGAAGGCCATGAGGATTATAGACAGCAAAAAATAAATAAACAAACAAAAATAAAAAACAATATTGGCCATGATGTTAAGTAGGCAATGTTTCTTCAATCGTTTGACATGGAAGAAGGCCTGGAGAGACAGGCTTTTTCCCAACGGACTTTTCCTCCTGAGTGCCTGGTCCAGCTCAGCTTTGCATATCTATGTGGTGTGAAAGTCGGGAGATGAGTAAGACTTGGCTCTAGGTGGAGATTAAGGAGACTACCATGCAACCAGTCAGTGTGCATTTGACCTGCCATTGGTATGTTTTAACAACTATGCTTGGCAACCTCAGACCATTAGATGGAAGAGTGAATCACAGAGGAAAGGCTCTCATTAGGCTTCCGCACATCCAACAGATCCAGGCTGCACTTCCATTCGTTTTTCTTTCTTCCCTAGTACTACCAGGGATTGAAACCAGGACCTTTGCACTGCGCTACATCCCTTACTATTTATTTATTTTTAATTATTTTTTGAGACAAGATCTCACTAAGTAAGTTGCTTAGGCTGTACTCAAATGTGCTATCCTCCTGCCTCAGCCTCCCAGAGTGTTAGGATTATAGAAATGTACCACCATGCCCACCAAGCTACCTTCACTCTTGGTCAACCTCTGATCCCAGTATAGACCATGTATCAGATAAACTAAGAACCTGACTTATATTTGACCTCAGCACAATTTCTCAGAGCTTTCTAAATACATCCCAGCTGCAGGGCACATTAATTTAGCATACACCACCTCTCTATGGATTTAGGAATCTGTTCAATATACACCTGCAGGTGTTCTTTAATCACTGCTCTCAACCCCGGAGCTCAGATCTTCAGTAGAACTTTCTAAGAAAGGGAAATCTCTAACTTCTGCGCTGGGCAACACAGTAGCCACTGCCACACATGACTGTCATAGAGCACTGGAGACGCATCTACTGCCATTTAAAAACTGGATCGTAATTCATTTCATTTTAACTAATTTAAATGTCATCCGCAGGAAGCTGGGAACTAGCTGCCACACTGCACAGTGCAGGGCGTCCCGAGAGCATCCCCAAAGGTAGGCATGTCTGGCAATGTCATTGTCATCCTCCTAACCTTCCATACGGCCAGGAAGGAGCTGGGGTGAGAAATAGAAACAAGACGGTCAGCTCCATGACCTGACCCCTCCAACAGCCTCTGCTCTCGCATTTGGAAACAGAAGGGTCATGGAAGATCCGTATGCTCTTGCAGCTCTAATGTTCTGTGTGTAAGACAGGGATGGTTAAATAAATACTTTCTACTTACAAACCTGATGCCTGTGTTAATTAATGTGGAACTCCTGGGAGACTCTGGATGGATCCCTAGTACTGAAAAAAAATTCTGAATGAAACCTCCACAAATTACTAAATCCAAATACATTTAAAATGAGAAGCTGGCTAAATCAATGTGAAGAGTAGATTTAAATTCAGAAAAGAGAAGAGAAGAGAAAGGAAGAGAAAAAGAGAAGAAGAGAGAAGAAAAAAAAAGAAAAAAAGAAAATGAAGAGGATGAAGAGATTAAAAGAATTCAAGAAGTAGGCAGATGAGGTGGGCCTATCCGATTGGCTGCCTCTTGCAAGAGAAAAGAGGAAAGGGAAGGGTGACGCTTCCTCCGAGTGCAGAGAGGGCTCCCAAGGGCTGCACAGAATTAGGGAGGTAAGGCACGAGTGTTAGGGACACTCCTCTGCCCGGCATCCCTTTAATTGCAGAAGGCTGTGCAAAACAGCACAGGGACATCTGTATGGCTTTATTGTCAGTAAGATGGAAGAAGGTGAGTGGACAGAAAGGGCTAGACGTTTCCACCTTACTAACATTAAGTACGTAGGTTATGTATCCAGGAGTCCACACTGATGTCCGATATCAGTTGTCATATTTTAGTGAAAAATTTCAACTGTGCTTCTGCAGCCATTAAAAACCTGTCCACATACATACGCTGAACCTAGGGACAGGTGAACTCTTTCCATGAATTTCTAGCATCTAGAAGGTAAGCTAAGTGCCCCTTCTTTTTTCCCCTTTTCTTTTCGGCAGTGCTGAGGATCAAATCTCTGCCTGTGCGCATGTTAGGAAAAGGCTCTGCCGCAGTGCTGCCTCCTCCCAGCCCAGCCCGAGCCCTCTCAACACCCTCTCCACTTCTTGGATGGCTAGTTATTTTTCATATGCTTTTTCTGTACAAATTATCATCACTAAACTTTGTTTCAAATTACTGGAGACATCAGAGAAAGTCTGTTTATAGATTACAGAAATACTAAATACTGCCTGAGAGTTTCAAATGACCGGGCTACCAAAACAAAGCTAGCCCCAAGTTTCAGTTTGTAGTCACAGACAATGCAGTCATTTAATGCAGCAGAAATCCTGGCTGAATTCAAAACATGTATGGAGGCCGTAACAGCTCATTCGGTTTCTTTGCAAAGCAACCGGTCAATGTCCATATCTGACAACTGCCCACTTTGTCTTTGGCTAAATTTGCGCGTACAGATCCTATGAAAGATGTTTATGTAAAAATCTAGGGTGCTGCCACTCTTCTGGGCCCAGAATACTTCACACACTCATGATTTTTGCAATTATATAGTTTAGATCACACTGAAGAGTCTAATTTTGAATAAGTGTAATGCAATGGGAACAAGAGTGTGGGTGATCAGTTTGCAAGCTGATATTTTTTTAATTCAATGTTAGTATATGTGCTGCCAAAGCCAGCACAGACTTTTTTCATTCAGTCGGTAATCATGTTGGATTAGTGCTCAAACATCAGAAGAAAAATAAAAGGTGTGGAGCAAAGGTAAGGAAAGGCCTGGGCGACCGTCTGTCTCTTCCCTCCGTCGTTACTCAGTGAGGACAGCCCATGTCTCTAAGACAAACCGTGGCACAGACCTTTGCTTGTCCTCCCTGGCATCGTGTGATTGCTTTGCTTCACTTTCTTTCTTTTTTTATTTTTTCATGAGAAGAGCCGATCTTTCACAGTAAGTGGGGTATTGTCCAAATTAGACAAACGGTATGTGCACAGGCAGGCGGAAACAGTGGGTTTCATGGAAGGAATCAGGGCATGGTTTAAAAAAAAAAACAAATGTGCTAGAATTTCAGTAATTGACTGTTGAGGCTCAGGCGAGGGCACTTGCTCTTTGAGGCAAAAAGAAAAAAGCAAAAAAAAAAAGGAAGAAAAAACACCCCAAATGAAACATTAATCATGTTGTACCTAAGCCAACCCACTAATCAGGAATACAAAATATAGAACGCTGAGATATGAAGGTTCCACAGAAGTGCCGCGGAATCCTGAACACGGAGGTAAACATTCCCAATTCCCCAGCCCGCTCGCACCTAATCTGATGGAGCCACCAGTGGCTTTACCCGGGTAAGTGGAGCCGGCTCCCTCGGTAGTCTATTGCAGGCTTTTAAATGGCCTTCTATGAAAAACCCGAGTTGAGGTATCTCCAGGGATCAGTGTGGCGTTTAGTTGCCGCCTGGCCCCAATAAGTTGCAGCCACCCCTGCAGCAAACCCCACTGTTCTGGGAAGCACCACGTGGTCTGCAAGGTCCACCCCTTCTCTGTTTTCAAGGTCTTTCCTGAAAGTTGGCCACAGAGATACCCTGATTTCCATGCTTTTTGTTGCCTAGGAAGGAGGAAGGGTTGAGCCCGAGCCCTTTGGGATGTGAACTTGTGGTTCCAGGGAGTCTAGGAAGTCAAATCTGATGCCTTCAGGACTAAGCTGCCCCACATAGTGAATCCAACTGGAGTTTTCTGTGTGAACTAAAAAGGAAACTGAATTACAATAGCTCTTTCTTATGAGCGACACATTAAAAAAAATGCAAAAATCTTCCTTACTTTTTGCTTGTACTTTAAGGCATACGTAATCTGTGGCTTTTGCAAATAGCAATTTTTCTACATTAAGAATTAATTCCTTTTAATATTCTTTTTATTAACTCAAACATCGTTTCACCCAGGACCTCCATTTACTGAAGGGAAATCTGGTTAACTTCAGGGCCCAATATCATTGTTTCCATCAAAATTGATTAGTCTGCAGGTTAGGGAAGATTATAAGGTCAGGTCGGAGCCCCTCCCTCCCAAGCATTGTAGCAAAGATAAAATTCAAATGATGTTTTTAGTAAAAAATGATTGCCTTCTTTTAAAAGATGGCATTAAAGATAACAGTGTAATAATACTTTTTTTTTTTTTCCAACAGCAAAAAAGTTTTCTGTCCTTGTAACTGCATTTATAAAACCTTTGGATGGAATGCGCACTAAGGCTTTCCTTTGGGATGAGTCCTGGGAATAGCTTTCTCTTGGAGCTCCGTGCCCTTAAAGGAAAAGGTGCCTCCATAGACAGGACCACATTTAAAGAGTTGCAAACAACAATCTCACCTCCTCAGTTTTTAAAAATAAACCCTTATCCAGTACTCTGTTTGGCATAAGACTTTACAACCTGTAACATGTTACAGAGCCATTTGCCTTGCAAGTACAATATGAGGTGTGATCAAAATATATAGTGACTATTTAAAGTTTCTAACATTTATTATAGTAAAAGACATAGTGCCATTAATTCTCCGCAAAACACTGCTGTTTCACATGGAGCGCATTTATCCCTTTGTTCTTGCCACTTTTTTTTTTTTTTTTTTTTTTGGTCTTTTTGACACAGGGTCTCCCTATGCAGTTCAGGCTGGTTTTGAGCTCACTTTGTAGCCCAGGCTGGTCTCCAACTCACAACAATCCTCCTGTCTCAGCCTCCTGAGTGCTGGGATTACAGGTATGCACCACTGCACCCAGCTCTTGCCACTTTCTGAAGCAGTTCTGAAAGTTTTCTTTCAGGAGGCTCTTCAGTTGTACTGTCTTGGCTGCCTTGATGCCCTGAATTGGTTCAAAATATTTGTCTTTCACAAAATATTTATCTTTTTGACTTTTGGGAAGATCCTGAAGTCTCATGGTGCCAGATCTGGTGAATAAGGTGGATGAGGACGCAAGGTAATATTTTTGTAAGACTGCCTCTCCATTGGATGGCACTTGACAGCAGCATTCAACTTTGCTTTTGATCACAGCTCATGAAGACATTCATGAAAGAGGACTTCCAGAACTGCTTCAGAAAGTAGCAAGAAGCATGGAATTGGTGTAGTCAAATCATCCTAATTATCTTTAGGATGATTAAAAGCAACGTGTCTTTTACTATAATACAGTTTAAATAATTTAAACACCCACTTTTGGTGTACTGGTGAATGCCCGTAATCCCAGCACTTGGGTGGCCAAGGCAGGAGGATTGTCGTGAGTTTGAGGCCAGCTTGGGTTACATACGTGAGTTCAAGGCCAGCCTGTCTGCCATAGTGAGACCCTATCCCAAAAGAAACAAAAAAATGTAAATGCCCACCATATTTTTTGATCAGCCCTTGTATTAGAAAGCAGATATTGGGCTCGGTGGAAGGGCACCTGCCTACCACATGCAAAGCCTTGGGTTTGATCCTCAGTGGTGCAAGAAAAAAAAAGGAGGAACAAGGCATGTATTTACCTATATCTAGTTGCTACCAAATCATGTGCATTAGCTCCTCAAGGATCTGCTAACTGTTGAAGACTTGTTTATGAAATCAGCACGCAGGCTTCCTGAATTTCTATGCAGTGGGAACCCACTGTGAAAAGCGCTGAGGGCCAGTCTGGTTCAGAGGTTTAGTCAACAGCTTTGGACTGTCTTGATGCTGTCATACAGTGACATATGCTCCGTCACACATGGCAAATCCGTCTTCTCCTTTCAGAAGAGCAAAAAATGTAGGCCCCATTTCTAGCCCTTTAAATAAAGTTCCCTGTTCCAGGATTATTTATCATGGTTAGTGGTTGCCATCAGTCATGAAAAGTTAACAAAGACCTATTGGGTTTATCTATAGGCAGGGAAACAAACATATCTTGCTCTTCCGTTATCTTCTTGTTAACAAAGCCCTATCAGGATGTTCTAAACATCAGCGTGGGCTGCCCAGTGGCCCTTTATCAGGGATGATATATAGAGAGCCCATCAATTAGTGGGGGGCTGGAGATACCCGCCATATATTCATGAGTGTGGGGCCCCCCGGCCTCATTCTCTCTCCTGTTGTGGACGCAGCCCAGTCTGGATCCCCGGGGAGTGTCCCTGCTTACCTTCTGGGGCTTCGTTCAGCTCTGTGCCAGTAGCTAAACTGTTCCTGCAAAATGGTGACTTGGCAACAAGAACAAAGAACAGAGCTGCTCATCTCACCACTTCCCCAGCCCACAGGAACTGATCTTGAAGACACATGGAGAAACACCTGCTTTGGTGCCAGGGTTGCTTTTACCTAAGCATTTTGTAAGAACATTACTATGCACTTATTTGATGAACTTGGAAACATCGAGGCAGGCACCTTCACTCAGGGGATGTCCAAGTGGGCAGGGGAAGTTGGTTGCCAGAATGGCTACTCTGTAACCTCTTCACTAAGACCCACACCGGTCCTCCTGTAGGTGAAGCCATCCCTGGTCCCCAAGGCCTGCAGGACAACGCCATGTAGCATGATTTATGACACACACTTCCCTGTGGCAAGGACCTGCCTCTCTCACTCTCGGTGCACGGACTTTCTCAGGGTTTGTGTCATCCCAGCCTGCCCTTGCCCTTCTACAACACACCAGCTCTCTCCTCTGCTCCAGAAGCCCTGGACAGCCTCGTCCAAGAACCAGACCTAGGTGCCCTCCCTGACAGAAAATGCTCAGGCACTGCTTGGTATTCCTGCCTCCGAGATCACCACCAGGGCCCTTCCTTCCCTCATTTTGTACTTTTGTCCTCCTCCCCTCCCCTCCCTTTTCTTTCCTTCTTTCTTTTTGTTTTTTTGTACCAAAGATAATTTGAACACATCATCTTTGGTTTTTTTGTTTGTTTTTGGTTTTTTTGTGTGGCACCGGGGATTGAACTCACAACCTTGTGCCTGCCAGATAGGCGTTTAAGCCACTGAGCCAAACTCCCGACGCTAGTTTTCTGAGGCAGGGTTGCACTATGTAGCTTAGGCCGGCCTTGTGCTTCTGTTGTAGCCCAAACTGGCCTTGAATTCACAACACTCCTCCTACCTCAGCCTTCCGAGTGCTGGGATTAAAGGCGTGCACCACCACGCCTGGCTTGAACATATCATCTTTGCACTGAATTATATCCTCAGTCCTTTAAAATATATATACTTTTTTTTTTTTTTTTTGAGATGGGATCTTACAAAGTTGCTAAGTTGCCCAGGCTGGGCTCAAACTTGTGGTTCTCCTGCCTCAGCCTCCCACAGTGCTGGGATAAGAGGCCTGCCCCACTATGGTCAGCTCAGGCCATCTGTTTGCTTGTCTTTCTCCCCATCTTATCTGTAGGCATCTTGAGGATGGAGAAGGCTTAGCAGGATACCCATCAGGAAGGAAGAGAGATCTAAGTGCCTTTAGCTCTATTGCTATGCCTCTGTGTATACTAAGATGTGCTGGAAGGAGACGAGGAAATTCAAGGCGCAGTGGCAAGGGTGAGAGCTGGTGTCAGAGTCAGACAGTGTCATCTACAGAAAAGGGATCAACTTGTCTTAGAGGATGTTCCATGCATATAGTGAGATAATGCTTGTAACCTATTTAGTCTATGAGAGACAGGATTACTGTTATTCTGTAATAATACCATTACTCTCTTTGGTGAGAGGGCCTGCACTTCCAGTAATTTGGATAGCCTTTGTCTTAGGATGGAATTTCCATCTGTTTGGTGAGAGAGTGTGAGGCATGGGGTGCCTTAGAATGGCGGGGGGCACATCTAGCTGCTGGAGGACCCTGGCCTGAGAGTACTCCTGCTCCTATCTCCGCTCCTGTGAGGCGGACCCCGCTCATCGCACATCGTCAGCCTCCCTCTTGGATTCTAGCCCTTCTCCAGCAGCCACTCACCCATACTGGCTCTCCAGGTCCTGCCATCGGCTCTACAGTCTGGCCACCACTCAGGACCCGGACATTGCTTTGACCCTCTGACCTCCCCGGTGGGCTGGGCCCAGACAGGAACTCTTTCTGCAGCTTCCCCCCAACTCACGGCCCTTGGTGAGCTCGTTTCTTCTCCAAAGTGCTGGTTAGCCACCCACAAGTCCCACTTACCCCTGCCCCATCTCCCTTCTTGGTCTCTGCCCTTCCCCTGCCCTGAGGTGCTCTAGTAGCCAGCACCCCAAGGGGAGCTGCCTGCAGGGTGATTTCTAGATTACATCACAGGGGAAGGGTTGTAGCTGTAGAAAAAAGAAGGCGACAAAGTCAGCTGGCATCCAGAGGGTCAGTCCCCTCCTTTCCTTCTTCCTGAACCCCTCTGTGCTCACTGTCCTGTGTGGAAGCCCCCTAAGGGGACAACAGGTAACTGCCTGGCTGCAGTGAATGAGTAGTGGCTGCTCTTGGCAAGGGTGGGGGCACAAATGGGGCATATTCCTTTCCTTCCAGTGCCAGGCCACAGGTGACTGGGGCCTTGGAGAAGGGGGGTGATACTCTGAGTCCTTTGGACTGCCTTATACCTATCACCTATGGGTGCAGCCTACACCTTTAAGACACCAGCCACTTTGGTGCTACTTAGTTAGGACCTATCCTAGTATGGAGCCAGTTCCTTGGCCTGGTCCTGGCTTGTAGGGCCTGTGACAGCAACACTGGGGTGACCCAGAAAGGGGTCTTTTTTTTTTTAACTTTTTTTCCTGAGTCAGGGTCTTGGTATGCAGTTCCAGCTGTCCTTGAACTCATTATGTAGCCTAGAATGGCCTCAAACTCAAAGCAATGTTCCAGTCTCAGCCTCCCACATGCTTGGATTACAGGTGTGTAATCCCACCAAGCCAGTCCTAGAGAGGGCATCTTTTGGGACATGCTTCTGGTTATCAGACAGCAGAAGGACAGGACAGCCAGGAAGGCAGTGATGTTCACTGGGGCGGGGTGAATGTTGACAGAACCAGACCAGACCATGGATGAGAGGTTCCCCATCCCGTGCCCAGGGGTCCACTGCTTTCATTTCCAAAGGGGTGGGGGGAGGCTGGTGGCACACACCTGTAATGTAGTCCCAGCTCTCTGGTAGACTGAGGCAGGATGATCACGAATTCCAGCTCAGCCTGAGAAATTTAGCAACGTAGCAAGACTTTGTCTCAAAATTAAAAAAAGGGTTGGAGATGTAGCTCAGTGCAATGGCCCTGGGTTCCCGTTTCCAGGAAGGGGAGTGGGGGATGGTACAAGGTGTGGAAGGGAGGAGAACAAAGGGGAGGATGGGAAGACCAAAGAATTGGGGGCAGCTGAGGAGGAAATAGAGGTCCTGGCCATCAGTGACCTCTATCAGCCCTTCGATTTGGGTGGTCTTGCAGGTTGGGCCATGTTTGCTTTAGGGTAGGTGAGTCTCTTGGGATCACCCCTGAAGGTCCTGGTCCTGATCTTTCTACACTTCCCGCCCACCAGCCCCAGCCCAGCCTCCGCAGGGACCCAATCCTTTGGTTCCGGAGCCCGAGGATAGCCCGGGACCCTGCCCGCCTGCAGGCCGCGCTTCCTGGCTAGACTGGAAGGAAGCCCAGGACCCGAGCGCTCCCCGCAGGTGGCTTGCAGAGGAGCTGAGGAGGCCTCGCCCGCAGAGGAGAGCAGGGGACGTCGCGGGCAGGGACTCCAGAAAGTGGGACTCGAGGTGGCTTAAGTTTGGAAGGTAGTCAGGCGCAGTCTCCCGCGGGGCGGCCCAGGGAGTCGGTTCCCTCTTCTTATCCTGAGGGTCCAAGAGGATCCCAAGTGACCCCGACTGGATGGGCAGAGGAGAGAGCGCTCGCTCGCAGAGGGACTTCAGGAGAGGCGCCCGCAGCTGCGGTCGGGGTGGGGCCGCACACTCCAGGGCAGTTGTCAGCCATCCAGAGCAGGACAATGAGACCCCTGGTACAAGTGCAAACTAGTTTCTGTGTTGGGGGAAAAAAGAATAAAAGTTTAATAAACGTGCGCTGTGTTGTGGATGACTTTGCGACGACCTCTGTTGCAAATGGCCTATGCATGCGGAATAATGGTCTCCTTGCAGAGAGGGAAATAGCTTAGTGCTATCATCGTTGCCTCGGTAACCATCAGAGTCCCCATCTAGCAAGAGAGAAATGAGTTATGAAAAGGCTTGAGTGAAGAAGGGATTAACACATGATCCCAGGGACAGTATGTCAATCAAAATCAACTGAGAAATTACACTGCTCTATTGGAGAATTTCTCCGGAACCTCAACGGTAGTGGAGTTGGGTGCGTATTTCTCTCTCTTCTGGTGTTTTTTTTTTTTTTTTAATATAAGAAAGAAGGGGGAATGTATCATCATGATTATTCTTCATGACTATCACTGAGAATTACACTGAGCGGCGGGAAAGGGAAAAGCTCACCCAAAAACAGGGTTACTAGAGGAGAAAGACGCCCCCACCGCACCCTGCAGGTCTGGACACCTGGCTGTCGTGTCCCCTCTGTCGCTGTCCCTCCTGCCTCCCGCACCTACGACCGCTCGCTCCGCAGCTCCGGTCTAGCCGGCTGAGACGCGGGCCTGGCGCCTTCCCGTGGCCTGGACGCAGCGCAGTGCGCCGGGTGTGGGAAAGACGCGGTGGAGCGGGATCCTGCGGCCTGCGACCCGGCCCTGGGGACCCGACAGCAGCCTTCGATGCCACCTCTCACCGGCTACCTACTGTTTCGCCTTGGTTTTTCGCTCAGTGTCCAGGGCAACAGATCGCGTGTAGTGCCAGTCCCAGCCACCCCCAGTTGGAGAGACCCCCACCTCGCGTAGGCCCACACGCCACGCAAGCAGACCTCGCACACGTGACACCCGGGTTTCGATCCAGAAAAAAGACCCCATACAAAGCGAAGGCGCGGGATCTCTGGCGCAGGCACTTCAAACGGAGAGCAGGCGCTGGCGGCACGGCGCCCTCCGCCCGGCAGCTGCGTCTGCGTGGACTTCCGCCCTCCACTTCAGTCGGGAATTTTGAAATGAACCTCTCTCTGCTCTCCACCCCCAAAACAGTGTTCTGTTTTGGATGCGCTTGAGGCTCGGAGGAGGAGACGCCTAAGGCGTTGGGGTCTGTCGCAACAGGGAAATTTGGACTTGGCACGGATAGTGACCCCAGAATAATTTCCAGCGCTCGCTGCCACGGGCACTGGGGGTTTCAGTGAAGCCCTGGTGGTCGAGCAGTCTCTCCTGGGGTCTGCCTCGCCAGGGTCTGCGGCCAGGCTCTCCTTGTCACCGGGGTACCGGGGTGCTACGGGTGGGGGCTGCAGAGCCCGGCACACCCCACGCCCCATTTCTCTCCCCAGGGACCTTGCCATCATCTTATCCAATGTCTCCATTAAAAGATGGGGAAACCGAGGCCTGGAGAGGACACAGTTATTAAAGCTATACATTGCTAGGACCGCACCACAGCCCATTTTTCCATACTTCGGTTTAGAAAACTGGTCCTATTTAAAGGGGCAGGGGAGAACTTCTCTCCAACCGATAGCTTTAAAACTTTGCTCGGCAGGACCAGGTGATGCGAGAGGACAGCGAGGGCGCAAGGCTGGCCCCTGGCTCAGCCCAGCTCTGCGTGGAGCCCTTGGCTTTGCGCTGAGCGCGTCCGCCCTGCCCTCATTCATTCGTTCGCTGGCGCGCCGTCCCTCCGCACGCCTCGCCTCCCCTCCCCCGCGGAGTCCTACACAAGTTCCAAGTCCCAAGCGCCCCAATGGTTAACTAAATCGCCTTGACCCCGGCGCTATTTGATATTTGCCTCCTTGACACTCATTTAGGAGCTCGCAGCGGTAACGCAGACACTGGACAAGTCCAGCCTGAAACCGAAGCCTCATGAAAGGGGGGAGATGGGGAGAACCTGATAGCTGGAAACTCGTTTTCTCCAAAGGCTTTCGGGACATTTTAGCCAGGCTCCAGGTCCGCGCAGCGCCAGGACGCCGCCAGCGCGGGTGTAAACGTTAAATGTTAGCTATTTGTTCCAATGATTGGCATGAAAATCGACTCTTTCTTGTCTTCTTTTTTCCTCCTTCTCCCTCTTTCTTTTCCTTTTTCTCTCTCCTCCCTCCGGATTCCCACAAACAGTAATCCAACCAATGGCTCTTCCAATCCACCGTCTCTCCTACAGCTAACTAAACCATCAAGTCAGAAAACTCCCATTTTGGAGAAAAATAACAGTATTAACCAGGATGATGCCAGGGGGGTAACTACTGTGGTTTTTTTCTACTTCTGACGGTGGGTGACATTATTCCTCTGCCACTGACTCACAGTCTCTTGGTCTTACTCCCTTGTATCATTCTCTCTGTCTCTTTCTGTCTCTCTCTGTCTCTCTCTCTCTTTGTCTTTTATTTCTTTTAAACGGTGCTGGAGAGAATGAAAAGTGTCAGTAGCACATTAGTGATTCAGGAGTGCTGTGCTGTCTATGAACAAGAGACAAACAGATGGGCCCATAAGGGAGTCAGTCACCTGGTTTCAAAAGTTGCAGTTTCTGGTAAAGGAAACTGAGGGAGAAGTCTTAGGAGAAATTACTGTCCCTCCAGAAAGGGAGCAAGGTCCTCCAGTTGGGGTTAGTGACTCCCTGCACTGCCCACACTCCGTCCAGTCTCCCCTAAGCCCCACTCCTGCCATTCTGCACAGTAACACAGCTACCCCACTCCCTGAGGCAGCACCAGCCTCGCTCCACCCTTAATTCCCCATTCATTTTATTGTTCTGTCATTACCTACACCTTCTTCCAGCGTAACCTTTTCAAACTCTGATTAGTGGAACCTTCATTCTCCTCACTCTCGATTTCCCCCACATCCCTTCCTTCCCTGCCTCCCTCCTTCTTAAAAGATTTTGGAGCCGGGGAGATAAGATATGCAATCCTCTATCGGGAATCCTGTGATATTAAAGATCAAACGTGGCATCAATGGAAGACCAAATGCACAGGGAACAAAAGGGGGAGGATGGGAGATGCTCATCAGCTAATTACAGCTGCAAATATTATGCAAATTTATCTTGGCACAGAAGTGGAGAAAGCGAGTTTAAGTGCGGAGATAATGCCAGAAAATTGAATGTTCATCTGGGCATGGGAAACGGCCCAGTAGGCTCCACTGGTCTGTCTCATCTAGGGAAGCCCCGTTCTTCTGCTCCTATCAGATCATCTGTACTTTACTGGTTGGGGCTAAGAAATTAATATTACTTATAATTGATACTTAAAATTCTTGGAGTGATGTGTCGTGAAGAGAGGGAAGAGAATAGAGGAAAGGGGGGAAGAAGGGGAGAAAGAGGGAAATGATTCAAAATTGAATTCAGAACTGAATCTGAAAGTCTGAAGTCCACTGTAAGAAGGCCAAAGTGAATTGAAAGATAAAAACACGTAGCCCAGAGAATTAGGTGTCTCCCTCTACCACCACCTAAAACCTGGTATATCTTTATAATCAGAATTCAAGCTTTTAAAGCAATCTTTGCTCAAGAGTGTAGGACAGGCTCAGAAATTGAAACTTAAACTTGAGATAGATGGGAACCTTGGTGTGACCCAGAGAGGGCAACTGCAAGGTGGTTAGGGGTGACCATTCTAGGGCTCTTTTGTAGCTCTGAGTAGAAGGAAAAATGTCTCCACAGAACCTCATCTGTTTCTGCCCCTACTTCACCCTTATTTCTTCCATCTTTATCTGCCCATGTTGATGTCCTTGTCTACTCAAGAATTGTCTGAGAAATTATGACCCCCAGAAACAAACTTCGAATTCTCATACTTCAAGAAATAAACTTAATTTGTCAGTGGAGGGGGGAAGGAAGACAATAAGAACTACAGTGAACAGAAAATAATTTTAAAAAATAATCAAGTCGTCTCCCTACCTCCCCGTACAAAAGTGTACTGCAACCTAGAAGCATGTGGAGAAGTTCAGACAAGCAGTATTCGGGTGCAAGTCATCCAATTACTAAGAAATTATGATCTGACGTCAGGAGGAACAATTGGAGAGCAAATATGTATGAATTTGCTCTCACTGGTTTGCATATTTGCAACGATTGTTTAATCCAAGCAGCCAGAAAGTAATCAACAGGCACAAAAAGCTTACAGGGCGAATTATCAGCTACTCCTGCCCCCTCTACTTCCCTAAACCCGGATGTTGCTAGTGTTGTCAAACTCTGGGAGGGGACTGCTGGTTTAGCCTAGGATTCTGAAATCTGTCCTGTAAAAGGCGGGAAAAGCCTGTTGCATTTAGATGTTTTTGTTCTTTTGGTATTAAAACAAAAGACAAAAGAAACAAAAATGCCAATTATTGGAACTAATTAGCCATTAAATGAGATGTGTGTCCTCTTTAACTCTAAAATGGAAGGAAGTTGATAGAGGAAAGGGGGCTGGGAGAACTCACCAACCCTTGTTCTCTAAAAAAAAAATTAAACCTATGCATATTCTTCATGTGTTAACAAACAAAGTCAGGAAAGCTGAAATATATATATATATATTCAATGAATATCCAGGGGAAACTGGAATTGATTGGTTTTTTTGCTGTTTACTTGAAATGGTACTGGATGGGAGGCTGAGATGGGAGTTGTAAGTGTCAGGGTGAGAGAGATGGTGAGGAGAAAGAAATCTCAGAAAAATTAACATTATTGGTATCTTTCTGTATAAAGATGCAAATAGCATTTTGTCTTAACTTGGCTCTGTGCTTTAGTCAGTGTTTATGATTAATTATCTCCTTTTTCATAAAAATAAATCATGTTAAAAATTAGGATCTCTGGCACTGGGTAGAAAACTAAGAGCTACTTTCAGGTCGATCTTGTTAATTTCAGCCTGAAATTGACACACTAATTAAAGAGCAGCATGGTAAAGCAGGAGCAGGCAAGATTATACCCAGCTTCTTCTTCTTCTTCTTCTTCTTCTTTTTTTTTTTTATCAGATCTACCTTATATTTTCCCAATTAAAAACTGCAAAAAGCAGTTTCATTGCCCCGGGATAAAAAATAAGGGCCCCCTTTTCACAACGTTGGCCATCACTTTCTACCATCAGATTCATTGTGATGTATTAGATGCAATAAATTATCCCATGTAACAAAACATTGGGAGCTGAAAGGCAGATAATCTGGAAAGCAGAGATAAGGATTCATTATTCCAAATCATTATGAATCCAACGTTGCCTCTGACTTCTTTCTTAATCAGCTCCTCTGATCCTGGATATGTGAGCAGCACAGATAAGGAAAGAGTCGTTTATAATTCTCCACCTCGTCTAATATTTTAAAATAAAGTCAGAGGCAAGAAAACGCCATAAAACACTGGTGAGCAGGCAAGCACCGAATGAAAAATCACTTCCATGTTATTATATCCACAGTAAGATTTAATTAAAATTCTCCACGTCCACGTGCTTTATTTTCAGATAGGATTTTTTCCCATCACGTAATAATTGATAGGAATTTGCAAACGGGGCTATTTATTTAGGGTGCCTGGGTAGAATAGGTCTGAATTTTTTTTTTTTTTGTAATTTCCAGTCGTTGCTTTTGAAACTTTCATTTGAGACACCCGTAGTTCCACACTACCCAGGCCCCCCTGTCACCTGCCCCCCAGCCAGGCTGTAGTCTTTGGTCGGAAAACATCCTCAAAGTCACAGTCCTGGAAGTTGGATTAATAAAAATGTTCTATTAAAAAAAAAAGGAAGAAAAAAATATGAAAGAATTGGGTTCGGTGCCATTCGTCCTTTAAGACTTTCCACATTCCCCCTCCTCTTACATATTTCTAATAAAACAAATCTCAGTGAATGGAATGAAAGGATTAGAACTTTTAAACCCAGGCCAATATTGAGTGTGTTGTCCGCTGGCAGAGTACACTTTAAAGACCTAAGTCAATCTGAGAAGTAACTATAGGAAGGTTTAAAAAAATTGATAAGGGGATGATGATAAAGTCTGGTGGGCAGAGCGAAAAATATTTCCTGTGTGTTGTGAAAAGGACCGCCCCCCCAATACAGTATGAATATGGGTCTCCCAGCTCTACCTAGAAGATCTCCAAGTGACCACACCTTCTTAGGAAGATTGGAGATTCTGCCAGCGATTATCTCTTCCTACACAGTCTCCTCCTTTGTCCAACAGGTGAACTTTGTGTCTCCGTAGCCATCGCAGAGATCTGGATCCCATGTTTTTGTTATCTGTTGGTCGTTTACTGATCTATCTTGTACTTCTATGTGCACAGTGATTTTCCCTTATTTTTAAGATCCAACCAAATGCCTTAGCTTGTGGCCTTGGCAAACTTGCCAAATGTACCATGCGACTCACAGCAGTGTGTGTTGGTGCCAAGTAAGAGGACAACTTTCCTCCAGGAAAAGTCCTCAGAGCCAAGCTCTATCCCAGGCCCAGAAGCCATTGCATTTCTCTGGCTGGCTCAGCTGCTTCTCTGAGAGGATACTCCTCTGTGCAGGGGGAAGGGTTAAAAGACCAGCAGTAGGTGCTCCACAGAAGGAAAAGGGAACCAGGGAGACCCGGGACAGGGCTTGGGAGTATGGGGTGCAGGGCGAAGTGACTAGTACTAAAGTCTTCATGTCTCAGTGGCCCCAAGCCAAGCCATGTTTATGCCTTGAGCTGGTGCTTTTGATATCCTCAGATCACAAGACTCAAGGAAAAGATTCACTGAAAACTGTTTCCTCAAAAAGGTTAAATTAGGGCAGTCTCTGAGCCACTGGGTCACCACCATCTCTTAGAGTACCGCACACAGATAGTCACCCCATGGATAAGAAGGTCTCACTCTCCTAGTCCTCTCTCACCCGCACTTACACACACACACACACACACACACACATACAGACTCCAACTACAAATCAGCAAGCCAGAGTGGTAGCTTTTAAAATTCAGAAAGCAACTTATAACTTCATTAAAGCAATATCTTTGCTGTGCGCCGGGCTGATGTCCACGGATCGGGAATAAATCTTCAGTCCTTCTGCCCAGAAGGTGTGACTAAGCACCTGGGAGATTTCCCCTCACTTTGTTTGCTTCTCAGGATAAATTCTCTCCTTTTTTCTTTCTTTCCTTCTTTCTTTCTTTCCTTTTTTCTTTCTTTCTACCCCACTTCCTCCCTACCTTCAAAGCTCCCCCCACTCCAGGAATAATTGGCCTCAATAGCTTTCCCACCCTTAAGTCCATCCTCAGAGCCAGACAAGCCCAGCTGACTGAATCTTGCCTCTGTCTGACCATTATGTTGGAATATGGTTCTATTTTTGTGAACTCATTCGGATTTTCTTCTTAAGGCTGAGTCTGTTTGGCGGCCGAATTTCCTTCAGTTAAGGCTTCCTTTGCTTAAGGTAGAATTGGGGTGCTGGGGGAGGCGAGTATATGGCAGTCGTATTTCGAAGCCCCTTTAGAACTGGAGACAAGAAAGTTTCCGCATCAGCAGAAAAGACTTCAGAGCAAGGCCGCCAGACCGACGGGAACCAGGCAGAGGGAAGGGCGCTGGCAGGGTCAGGGTGACAGTGGGTGTACGAGAGGGGGCAAGAGAGCAGAAAAAAAAAGGTCCACCTGGGACTCAGACTTTGCAGGATCCAGATCCTACGGGAAAAAGGCTTTCCCGTCACCGGAGACGAACTTAGGGTGGGGAGGGAACAAGCTGGGGTCAAGGTGGATGGGAAACTTGTAGAGAACCCGAGCGAGCGGCGCAGGCTAAGGGAAGTTTGGGAAAGGACGCAAATGTCCCACCGGCCTAGTGGACTTCGAGTTGGGGTATAGCTAAACCCGGGCCGCCGAGACAACCGGCGCGCCACCGGGGTGGCAAGTGCGCCCACCTCGGGTCTCTGTCCTGGTTCCTGCCCCGC
The DNA here is from genome assembly GCA_004363535.1 of Dasyprocta punctata. Lineage (NCBI taxonomy): Eukaryota > Metazoa > Chordata > Mammalia > Rodentia > Dasyproctidae > Dasyprocta > Dasyprocta punctata. The sequence goes on along the minus strand of RJWM01004630.1, from coordinate 81,081 downwards.
AGCTTTCCGGGAGAGGAGAGGCAGTGTTGGGACCCTCTGTAGGGGTCCGGGAGGCCGGCGACGTTCCCCTCCCTAGGTGCTGAGGCCTTCGGGCACTGCCCAGCCAGCCCCCACCCCGCTCCTAGGTGCGCCAGGGCAACAGGTTGAGCGCAAGCTGTGGAAAGTGGCCTTCTCCCCTGCGTCCTCGAAACCCGTGATAGAACGTGGCTCTGCCACTTGGTGGCGGCAGGCGGGAGGGACAAGGCAGGAACGTGGAGGAGGGGCTGCGTTCGGAACCACGCGTGGGCGTGGGGCTTCCTACAGGGCAGGGAGACCCACTTCTATTCCCCGGGCCAGGACGCCAAGGGACACGCTTCCTTCGCTCGCTGCACTCTGGGCTTCCACGCGCCCAAGAGGGTGCGCACACGGAGCGAAGCGGTTGGCAGACCGGCTGGTGCTGTGTTGAGGGGAGAGGGGTTTATGGGGCTAGAGGCAGGCCGCGGCCCCAATTCAGGGGGCGAGAAGGCCCCTCGCGGAGGGTTCCTGCCCACTCTCCACTGGGGGCACTGCCCAGCGCTCGCGGTGGGCGCCCCGCCACCCTGCAGCAGCTTTACCTCTGCACTCCCTGAACCTCCCCAGCTGTCCCGGCTCCAGCCCCTGCCTATCTCCCTGCACCCCACCCTCCAGCCCGAGGACCGCCGGCCCTGTCTGCCCCTAGGGAGCAGCTGTCCCCCAAAGCTTGTCTTGTGATCCTGGGCAGCTCCTTCCTACCCAACCGGTTGGAGCACCTGAAAATTCTTGACTTCCTGGCCCAGTCATGGACAAATTTTGTTTTATTTCTCCCCAAAGGTTGATTTATTTTTAAAGTCAGTTTCTATATTTTCATTATATAAATATCGTGCAGCAAAAACTCTACCTGTCAAAACAAATGGACCCTGACCTTTCTACCCCAATGTTTATGGAGTTTCATTTTACTCTCGCTGAAATTTATTCAGGACAGATTCTCTCCGTGGATGATTTTGATCTCCTCGCCACTGGGTAGGGATGGTAAGGGGCGGGGGGAGGAGAAGGAGGGGAGGGAGGGCTGCAGGTACCCAGTCCTAGGTAACCAAAGAAGGAAATTTTCCTGGAGAAATTTCATCGCTGGATGCTTTTGATTCCTGTGCCTTTATCTTGCTCTCTATTAGAGGAGCTTTTCCCCTGGAACTCGGTCTTCAGAAGCATTGGGACCCCTAGGGACCTCCCCCACCTCTATCTAACCTGTGCGGCCATGGACACTCCTACCTCCACTCTCACCGTGGAGAGAGGAGGAGGTCGCAGTCAAGCCCGGTTTAGGACCATCCCGCCTCTAACTTTTACAGCCGGCTTGGGCTGCAGAGAGCTGAAGGTAGAGTCCACATTTTGGAGATGTCCCCATAAACAAACGTGAGGACCAGTGCAAAGGAGAAAGCCCTGTGGGGCAGAGGAGGCAATGTTTGCTGTCACTGCCAGCAATAGTCAGGGGTTGTACTCCTAGCTGTTCCCATTGGGTCCCCACCTATTCCAAAAATGGGAGGAAAATGCCGAAAATGTGTCCATACCTACAGTAACCACCCTGCTGAACACCACCGATGACATTTATAGTGTTAATTCCGACGGTGCCAGAAGACAGTGGGCTGGCTTGGTTGGCGCCAGGGACAGGTCACATTTCAGGCAGACTTTCTTGCCCCCCACTCTCAGTTTCACACACCCCTGATGTGTGGCTTGCTTGTTTGCAAGGGGGGGGGCGGTGAAATCCATTCCCTCCCTCTTTCTCCTTCCCTCCCTCCCCTTCCCCGTCGCAACCCGGAAGAGCTCCGCTCTCCATAGCGAGCTGGGGAAGGCGGAGGGGAGGGGGCTCCGAGGAAGGATGCGCAGCTCCCAGGTTTTACGTCTTGCTGGAAGCCCGCCTGAGATGCGGTGAGCAGTTCCAGCAGCGAGGACGCGGCAGCGGCCACCGGGAGAGCTCCGCCTGTCATTTCTGCCTTCAGATCTCTGCGGCAAGCGGGGGTAAAAATAAAAAACAGCTGGCCCTCAGGAGCGAGCTGCCCAGGTCAGTGAATACAGATCTCTTCCCTCTCTCACTCTGCACGCTCTCTCCCTGCTCCACGTGGAGAGAATTAGGAGGAGGGCTTGCTCCAAAGGGAAAGCTGCCTCTGGAAGAAAGTGAACTAGACCCAGTCCTTATTGTTCTTTCTGGTCACTAGAAACGTTCGGCTTTCTGCAGTGACCTTGGGTGAGTGTGGTTTGTGTGTGTATGGATGTCCTTGTTTGGAGGAAAGACCTAGTAGAATCAAGAATGCAAAGACAAACTGAGCAGAAAGGATCGAGCCAGTGGGAATGCTTGGGAGTGGCTGGGCACACATTTCCCAAAGCAGGGAGGGCACAGGATTGGGGAAAATCACCCATTTGCCCAGGAGCCTTCTTCTGGAGGTGGGTTCAGGGCTCGTGTCAATTTCATGTTTATTTTCCTTGCAGAGGAGTGTGTGTTTAGCTTCATTGTCTCTGTATATAATTAAAGAAACAGATGTACACTGTAAGATAAAGTTGGAGCCCAGATGCATAGGCATCTGGCCCCTCGGGGATGTGGTGGTTCGGAGGAGGCACCTTTGCTTCCAGAAGCACCCGGAGGTGGGTGAGAAAACCACAGCTTCCCAAAGAAGGTGGCCAGGGCTGTGAAGAGCTGAAGGGACAGTGGGGACAAGATTTGGACTTTAAGGACACTGGACTCCAAGACCTTGTGTGGAGGTAGTTCCTTCTAAAGATTGGTAATGTTAAATATCGCTTGTATACACTTCTTCCTCTTAGGACCACATACCTGAGGAAACTGGTGCCGGTGATTCTGTCCAGAGCAGGGGTGGAAGTGAATCTATCTGCAGCATCTTTTCCTGTTTGGGTTTGCTTCCCATCTTTCCTGGTCCTTCTCTCCTCCCCACAACGTCCCACATTTACCAGGACCCTGGGGTTGTGGATGGGAGAGGAAGAACCTTGAAGGGACAAATAACACAGCAGCATTTCTCTGGTCCTTCTTGCTCACGTGCTGATCTCCAGGGCCAGACTGCGGGCCAGGAGTCTCCCAGCCAGGCAGGTTGAGTCCATTCAGGTGTCTGTAAATGAGATGCGTGCCACCCGGATTGCTCTTTGAGAAGAGGGTGCTTACCCGTAAATGGTGTGCCAGTAGAATAGAATTGTTTTCTGCCTGTGTGAATTCGGGTCCAGATGTGGTGTCAGTTCAGATAGATCAAGACCCAAGTGAGTGCCAGTTCTCTCGGACTGTGATTACTGACTGACAGGGATAAAGCAGAGGGCTCAGCTTCCAGGTTTAAGCCATTTGCATCATGAGGCCTGAGGTTCCTGGCCTGAGAAGGCGGCTGGGCTTGGAAGGTACAGTTAGTGACTTAGATCCACAGCTCGCCTTCCTTTCTATCCAAGCTCCCTGTGCCAGCACCAGGATAGTGGTGCTGCGGCTGCTCTGCCACTACTAAAACACAGGACGCTGAGAGATCTGTATTTCCCATTTCACTCTACCTTCTTGTTCTTGTTCTTGTTCTTCTTCTTCTGCTTCTTCTACTTCTTCTTCTTCTTTCACTCTGCCTTCTTGCAGAAGATCTGTGGGGTGGGGGTCAGGCAGGGGTGCACTGAAGGTATGGGAGAGGGGCCTGGCACTCATTGGCAGAGTTCTTCTGTTCGGATGCCGGGAGCCACACAGAGAACCCAGGGAAGTAGCAGGTTCATTGGAGCCTCGGGGCTGAGGCCCCTTCTGACAGTTTGTGGCCTGAAATGATGAAAAAGTGGCAGAGAATTAGGGATCCTGATTACTTTTGTGGGTCCAAGTGGAAAACATTCTCTGTTCTGTAGTACCAGGTTATTTTAATGATTTCTAGGCTGGGCCAAGGTGATGCTTCATTCTTGGTGTCTGAGCCATTTTACACATACATGGCTGTTTCTCTCCTGGACATTCTGTGGGCAGACCAAATACTTCTGATCTCTGTGGCTTTCTTAATGACTGGAATAACCAGAGAGGTTTAGTAACCATGGGGTGGGGAGCCATAGGTCCCTTCTGTTTGGCTGCTGGGCCCATTTGACTGTGGGTGCTCTTGGCTGAGAGAAACGGTCAGATAGGAGAAGGAAACAGTTGCCAAGCTGCCCTGACTAGGTCCCCAGGATGTCCACGGTGGAGGGTCTGCCAGTGCTAGTGAAACAGAGGCATATGATTCTGGTTGGTATTTTATTTTATATAACAAATTACTGGAGGTCCAGGAGGTGGCAGGCGACGAAGAGCCGAGAGCGAGCCCGGGGCGCTGGCCGGAGAGGCAGCGGGCAGAGAATGTCCGCGCCGGCTGAAGGAGGGCCACGCGAAGGGTGTGTGGGAACGCTTCCACTTTGCCCCTCGGAGGCCAGCACATTCGCAGATTTTGCTGTGCGTCCTCCAGCGTGCCTAGAGACTGGCGAGATTCTTGCCTTTAGAAGCCCACCTGTACTCTTTTCAGGGTCTGCACAGTATTGCCTTCCTCACATCTTCCCAACCCCTGCTGCCAATACCCTCCCCCCAACCTGACTGCGGATTCCCACAGTCGATTGTCCTGCAACAATCACATTCCTCTGGTCGATCTAGAGAAGTAAAAGCGTGATAACCCCAAGACAGAGCCCACTTTTCCCGTCTGAGATGCCAAATGAGAGCAGCTAAAGCTAGAGGCTAAGGCTAACGCTAGAGGCCTTGAAGATGGGTAACCGTGAAGTAGTGTGCAGATACCCTCAGAAGTCAAGGCGGAGCTGACAGAAGGTGTGGGGAGATCGGCCTGAGACCCATGGGCACCCCCTTTCACCTGAAAAATGCTAAGACCTGGGCATCCGGTCCAGAGCCCATGGTGCTCCAGCGGTTCAGTCTGACAGGCCTGCAGGAGAGGCCGGGTCTAAGAATCAGGGAGGCACGCTGGGAGGAAGCGGGATCAGCTCAGGGAGACAGGTGCGGCAGGATACCTCCATCCCTTCCTCTTCTTCTCAGTCTTCCACCTGTTCCCCAAACTTACAAGGCCAGGAGGGAGGGAGAACAGGGAGGTGCAGCCATCCTCCAGGGTGACTCGAATTCCTTTCAACCCACTCTCCAGAGGAGCTCTTTCCTACCCAACCCCGCCTCCCTCCCCCGCCCTTTCACGTGAGCATTGTTAAACCCTAAAGCAGAAATCCCCTGTCTTCTCCGGGTCCATCTCCCCCATTCTGCTACACCCCTACCTACCCAATTTTTATCTCGCTACGATCAGGGGTTTTCTCAACCAGGGGAAAAAAGCGGTAGGGGCGGAGGGAGGGCCAGCATCCCTCGAAGCTGGGGACCCCCGCTGCGGCTGGGCCTGCGGGCGGAGTGCGAAGGGGTAATCTCCGAGCGCATCTCTTCTCTCTTTGACTCTCCACATAGCTCTCCGCTCCTCCTGGCCTGGGCGGGTTTCCTTCCGAGTTTTAAACAGTGACAGATGAATAAGCAAAAAACAAAGAAAATAGGGTAAATCAAACTACGTTTCACTGCCAAAGTGGTGGCTCATTCCCCACGGAGGGAAGACCCCACGCTCGCGCTGTTGGGCGTGGGAGCCGGGAGAACTGCGCATATATACATAGCGCTTTTCGTCCGAGTTCCTACGGGGTCCCCCCTTGGACGCGTCCACCTCCAGCACCTTCCTCCCGTTGACAGTGAGTTTTGGATGCTTTTGTTTTTCCCCCTCCATTTCCCCAAAGACCTTGCTTGCTGTGTTTTATTTAAAAAGTGTCAACCTTACTGAGCCGGGGTCCTCAGTCATTACTAGGGTTCTCATTGCGCTGCGATTTCGCTCTCTGCATTTCAGTTCATGCGGGAAAGAGAAAGAGGGCACGGGTGGGAGCTGCAGGGATATATAATATGGTTTAACCTGTGCAGGCCGGGGCGCTGTGCCGGAGAGGGCTCTCCCGCGGTTCCGTTCTCGCAGCCTGGCCCTGCGATGGCGCCTAGGGCCGTGTCCCCGGCGTAACCCTCCCGCCCGGCAGCCCGAGAGCTGTTTATACAGCTTTACCTGTGCTATTCTCGTAACCAGTAAAAATCCTTGACCGGCCACGGTAACCTAATCCGGGGGCCGAGGCAGAGGAGGGGGTAGTGGGACTCCGGAGGAGAGGGAGGTATGTACGTGCCACACACCAGGGTCTCTCTTTTGCTCCTCTTTCCCTATTGGGAACGAAATTCGGACTTGGTCCGGGTGGCCGAAGAGGGGAGCCGGGATAAGGAAAAAGAAAGCTGGTTTCCCTGTCGCGGTTCTCCCGACTTTCTCTCCCTCTAACAGTCCCTGGGAACTCGGGCGCGCGCTGCTAGAAGGCACCAAGATTTCAGGGGCGTCTGGCAGAGGTTTTCGGGGCCGGGACAGGTTTCTCGCCGCATCCTGGCTCACGTTGCTCTCGCCCCAGTCGTCCCCTTTTTTACTCCCACACCTAAAACAAAACGCGCAAGGAAAGGAACGGGCGCCTCTCCAGTCCTCCCGGGAAGCCGGTATCAGTCTTTCTAAGCGCCCTGGCGGAGACTGCAGCAGGCGCACAGTATCGAATTAAACGCTTCTTGGTGCTTATTGTCTCCAGCTAATTGCTCTAACAATGGGCACTGTTAAAATGGAGACACCCAATTAAAGGCCTAGCCCAGCTGCGCTCGGTAGCCCGCGAGGATCTGAGCCCGGTCTGAGGCTTGCAGACCTTGGGGGCGCGCACCCGGCTGGTAAGGGGTTTCGGCGCCGGCCTCGACACCTCTGGCCTCCACTTCCTCCCCAGACGCTCTGCTACCACGACCGCTTCACACCATTTTTATTGACCGATCGCAGCCAAGGAAGATTGATCGAGCTGGAGTGGGAAGGGACTTCTCCCCCAGCCCAGGCTCGCCAGGGCCGCGGGCCTTGCTCCCTTTTGCTGCCCTTTGGAGCTGCTCTGAGCCCTCCCCGCCCCCCAGCCCCGCAGGTTCCCGGCTTCATTTCAGTCCTTAACAGCACGGCTGGGTCCGCCCAGGCCGGCGCCGCGGCTCCAGGGGGAGGGACGCGGCGGCGCGGTCCGGCTCCGCTTCTTTCTCCCGCCTGCAAATATTTGCTGCCTCGCTGGAAATCCGACTATTTCGCGCGCGCTCGGCTTGCAAAGTCCTTAAGTAAACACGCTCAAATGACCGCCCCGGGCGGTCTGAGGCACGCTCTCTACCCCTGAGCCAGATTAGTAACTTTAGGACTTCAACCCCGAGGCTCCGCGTTCCTAGTTCCCCTCGGCGGGCTGCGTTCGCGCCCCCAAGGCAGCCTCTTCCCGCACCGCGGCCCCGCGGAGCTCGCCTGGTCGCGCCAGTAGCCAGGTTAGGGTGGTTGTTGCTGGCCGCGTGGGTTTCCGCTTTCTGAGTCCACGACGCCAGGCTGAGGCTGCGGAACCCGCTCCACCTACTTGCGCCAGGGACTCCGTTTCTGCGGGGGACTAGGGGTTCCCCACTTCGACCGGATAGGGTCTCTGTGCCCCGGGGAGGGCAGGTGGGAGGGACCTGCACACGGGCATGTGTTTGGGGGTGTGTGAGTGGGTCCCAGGCTTGCCCTAATCGAGGAGGGAAAGTTAGACTCCATTTCTTACCCTTTCCCCAAGAGGGCACACATACCCCGCTCAACTTGACGCCTAAGGCAGCCGCCTCGAGGCCTGGGGTTTCAGATAGGCCAAGGTGGCTCCCGTGGTCCCACGCTCCGTACCAGAGCCCGGCTCTTCTGAGGGCGGTGGCTGCGCCTCGCTGGACCCCGAGGCGGGGGTCCCAGGCGTCCAGGCCCCTCGCCAGCCCCTTACCCTCGAAAGGGAGGCCTCGCGCAAACAGGAGCCCGCGCTCTACGGCTAGGGCGGCGGCGGCAGCATCCTTCTCGGTCGCCTCCTCTGTTCCCCGGAGTTCCGCCCGCTGTTCCCGGGGAGGGGGCGTCTCGCTGGACCCTGCCGGGGCCCGGGTGCCTGGGGAAGGGGCGCAGCAGGTCTGCGGGAGGGCGCAGAGGCGTCTCCAAGGGAGGCCAGAGTCAGTTTTGTGGGCTCTGGCCACGGGAGAATCAGGACCACCTTTCCCTCCTTCCCCGACCCGGAGCCCCCTCCCCTCCCCTGCCGCCCGCCCGGGAGGAGAAAGCCCGGCCTGCATTTGCTGGCGAGGCGGGTCAGGCCGGCGCCGGGCCGGGCCCAGACCCCAGCCACCCGCCCGGCTCTCCGCCTCAGGCCACGCGCCGCAGCCGCTCCGGCCGCGCTCCCTTCCCCCTCCTTCCCCGTGGGTCCGAGGGGCCGACCTCGGCCCTCCCTCGCCGGCATCCCCCTCCCCTTCTTGCCCTCCCACCGCTCTGTGTTCCTGACTCTGGGGCTGGGCCCGTGACGTCAAACCCAGTGTGGCGTCGGCGAGACTGGCCGGCGCGGGCCATCAAAAGAGCAACGTCCTCTTTCCCAATTACCCACTGTCAGTCCGGGAAGAGGGGCGGACCGGCTGGGAATTACATGTTAAATACCCCCTACAGGCTGGCTCCGTTACCCCGGGCCTCCAGTCTCAGGCCCCCCACCCTTCTCTGCCTGCCCCAAACCACCCAGACCGAGGGGCTTTCAAGACCTTTTATTTTTCCAGTGAGGAGTGCGAGTGTGTCTTTTCCAACCCACTGCGGTCCTACTTGGAGGTGACTGAATTAAAACGAATAATCCCTGCCCCTGCCACCACCAAGGTACCACATAGGCACCCTTACAGTCAAAGACCTCCTCTCACCAACATTTTCTTTTGGCCTTTTAACATCATTCTTAGCTTCAGAAGTTAACATTTTAAAGTCCTGGCATCTGTAGCTTTTTTATTGTTTTTTTTTTTCTTTTTGGTCTGGAAGATGGCTCCTTTTTGCCCTTTCTGGGCTCTCAGTCCATGTACCCAGAACCAACACTCAACGCTTAGGGTTTTTTGGGGAGCTGTGAACAAGGGTCAGGCTGGTTGGTACCCGCAGCCTGAAGGTCGCGTCAAGAAGCACTTCTCATTTTTTTCTAACAATTTCCACCCTTACTCTTCATCCCTGGCCTTAGTTCGTTGTCTCTCCTTGTTTGTGGACTGGTTTCCGGTGAATGTTAGACAGCAGCTAAATAATTAAAACGTTTTGAGAGCGCCGTGAGCTGGAGGAGAGGCTGGCAGTTTGGCCCAGGAGAGATGCGTGGTCAAAGAGTGAAAGGAAAATCGATGCTCCTTTACCGGGCCGCCCTTTCCGGAGACCGACTAGGTGCAGGAGAGCAATGCGGGTGGGAGAATTTATTTTTAAATTTAGGGATTTTCTTCCTCTTCTATATGTAGAAAATCAACCCTAACTTCAAACAAGCATCAGATTTTTAAAAAGTGACCCCACAGAAGGGCCAAATCCAGGAATGGAGGGACCCATTCTTCCAAACACATCTCCCAATCTTTCTACAAGAAGAGCGTTTTTTCAAGGGGCCTTTTCCACACACACAGTTGAAGCTGACTATTGATGTTTTCTCTTCATCGCTTGAGAGGACTCCTTCAAAACCGACTCGAGCGACGGCTTCTCGTGCACAGTACAGAGAATTCATGAGGAACTTTATGAGTAGAGGAGTGAAGAGAGGAAATAACGTCTTTCAAATGACCCCCCAACTCTAGTTCTCAGACCAGTCAAATAGGGAAGCTTCAAGGAGAACCCACATCCGCTCCTCGCACGTATTGCCCTGCGGTGGACCCGGAGTCTTCTTTTCCCGCCTGACCGTGCTGCCCAGGCCGCACTTTTGGGCTGGTGGCTGCAGGAGCCTCAACGCCACTAGGGGATGCAGTGGCTCAAAGGACCGAACGCGGTCGCAGAGGTTGCAGCCCGCGGGGCGGGCCCAGCGCGGCCTGGCCGCAGCCCCTCCCTCTGATTGGCTCTCCCTTGGCCCCACCCCACGTAGCCCCGCCCTCCCCTGGGCGTCCCTGAGCCGCGCTCCCTCCGCCCCGGGCTGCGCACTGTGCTGAGCCTGGCGGGGAGACCTGGAGCCCTGCAGGGGTCCCCGCCTGGTCCCACCCGGGAGGCTAGGGTGAGGGTCGGTGGAGGGGACCGGCTTCCTCGGCCGGAGGAGAAACGCCGGCGGGGGCCGGAGGAAAGGAGGGAACCAGGCAGGGCGAAGGGTAAAGTTTGGTACCTGGAGCGAAGACCGAGTTTCTCCTATCTACTCGGGTCGTACTTGGGCGCACGCACGAGGGAGGCTCCATCTCCCCTCCCCGCTGTCATCCATCACTATTGTCACTCAAGTTGAAAGCACACATCGATTACAAATATTATTAGGGCTGCAAAGGACAGCTGCAACAGCTGAGGCATTTTCACAGAAGAGGCTTGTGAAAACTAAAGGCCGAGGGGAAAAAGGGTGACGACAACAAAAAGTAGCTCGGACACATTCCCTGTGCCTGATGCCTCAACATTTTAGGAAACTGGGTCGGGGGGTGGGGGGGGCAGATCTTAACCTTCACATGCAACATTTATTTTTTTCTGATCACTTTCACGTGCACATAACCCCCAGTTGATAAACTCTCCGAAATTCCCGGGACTAATAGTAATAATAATAATAAAAGTCTGTCCATTTAAAAATCTGAAAAAAGTCTGCCTGGTGGAAATTAACTTTATGAATGGGGCAGGACGGTTTCACCGGGACGGAATCATCCCCCCAGCTAGAATGAATCGGCAGGAGCCGAGGCTACATTTAAAGGGCCAGAGCGCGAATTCCCTCCTGCGCGCCCCTCCGCCCCTCGCCCCGGCCGGCCTCGCCCACCCTGCCCGCCGCCCCTACGCCTGCGGCCGCCCTCCGCGGCGCCCCTTTCCGGTCAGTGGCGGGGCGGGAGGAGGGGCGGCGGGGCGCGGGGTGGGGGTGAAGTCCTGGAGCGGGTTTGGGTTGCTGTTTCCTTGTGCCGGGGATCCTGTCCCCTCCTCGCCAGCGCCAGGCTCCTCCCCCTCGGCGCGGATGACACTAGAACCTCCTTAAGTTGCGTCGCGCCACAGCTGTCTGCGAACACTGAGCTGCCTGGCGCCGTCCTGATACTTTCAGAAAGAATGCATTCCCTGTAAAAAAAAAAAAAATACTGAGAGGGAGAGAGAGAGGAAAAGAGAGAGAGACGGAGAGAGCGCGAGACACAGCAAACTACGCAATCTGACCGAGCAGGTCACACGCCTCCTCCTCCTCCTCTCCGCTCCTCGCTGCCCAGGTTGGTACTGTGACTTTTTTTTTTTTTTTAAAGTTTGTTTCAACCGCCCTCTTCCCCAACTTGGGGGACTTTTGAAAGATTAAAACGCAGGTCTGCCTGCGTTTCTAGTGGCTGGAAGGAAGGTCCCGGGACTGGGGTCCCCGAGGGAGGGACTTGTCCTCCGAGTTATAACCATTCGGTCCGTCCCAGGATGTCCTCAGAAGCCCGGTTGTCCCTCTGGCGGTGTCCCCGCGCGCTTGTGCGTGTTCCTGTCCCCGTGCGCGGGCCTGGCGGGCGGATCCAGGGGCGGTGGTCACCTCCAAAACTCAGGTGCTCAAGTGCTTACCGGCATATTCAGGTCTCTCCTTCTCTCCTTGCAGGTGACTCTGGGCGCTGAGGAGCCCTGGTGCAGAGAGGAACCCCACTCGCAGAATTCCAGCATCGACCCCCCCCGCCTTTTTTTTTTTTTTTTAACAATTTGGTCCTAGTTTTTGGATTTGTTTCTCCTTCCTCTTCTTTTTGTCAAACTATCCCTTAAAGATTCCCCCTACTCCCCAAAATTTCTCCTTTGCTCAGCTTTCCTTGCCAGTCTTCCTAATCCCCCACTGAAAGCAGACCATTAAAGGACCCCCCCACCCCGGCCCGCCGACGGCCGGAGCCCGCGGACCTCCCAGGCCGACCGCCCTCCCTCTCCGCGCGCGGGTTCCGGGCCCGGCGAGAGGGCGCGAGCGCAGCCGAGGACATGGAGGTGACTGCGGACCAGCCCCGCTGGGTGAGCCACCATCACCCCGCGGTCCTCAACGGGCAGCATCCGGACGCGCACCACCCCGGCCTCGGCCACTCCTACATGGACCCGGCGCAGTACCCCCTGCCCGAGGAGGTGGATGTACTTTTTAACATTGACGGTCAAGGCAACCACGTCCCGTCTTACTACGGCAACTCGGTCCGGGCCACGGTGCAGAGATACCCTCCGACCCACCACGGTGAGTGCGCTCGCTCGGGTGCTGGGACCCTCGCCCAGCGCGCCCGCCTCCTTGGTCGGGGATGCTGGGAGGGACTTGGGTTGGGGAGACTCAGCGAAAGCCCCTAAGTGAAGTTACTAGTTCATTTACTGAAAGAAAAAAAAAAAAAAAAAAAAAAAAAAACTGGGGCCCGGAAATGGGCGAGGAAGCCGCCTCGCTCGTTTCGAGTGTGTTTTTAAGAGTCTCGGCAGGCGTTTCTCCTGGCTGAGGTCCCCCGGGCCTGGCGCTCACCTGGCACGCCCGGAGATGCAGCCCTCTGTCCCCGCAGGTTAAGGGGCCGGGAGGTCCCAGGCGCGGGAAACCCAGGCGCTGCCTCCCCGGGCCCGAGGCTCCGGGCCGGGCTGCCGACGCCGACCAAGCCGGCTTCAGACTCGGCACTTCCACGGCACTTGCACACGATTCGCACTCCCCGATTGCTCGCAATTTCCTTAGTGTCGCTTCTGCCCGTGACCCCGTTTGTTTCTCCCTGCACAGTTTTTCAGAGAGGCCCAAGGGACATTTATTTACTTCCCACTTCTCTCCTTGAGTTTTCTCCCCCAGTTAGTGCGGTTGATTTTTTTTAAAGTTCCTTACCTAAACTTGGCCGGAGACAGAATTCCGGTGCTTGACTCGGTTTAGGGGCAAAGCCTTGAATTTGAGGAATTTTAGGTTTCCTAGTTTCCCGGCTGCACAGAAAATTTCCTGCGTCTTTGATTTCAGGTTGTCTCATTGCCTGCCACAACTCTCGCATTATTCTCTGCTCTGGCCTACCACAGTCCCCTTAGTTTCCTATGGAAGACTTAGGATATAACAGGTTTCCTTTTAAGAAGGAGCATTCTAGATCTTTTTGCCCCTTTCACCCAGAGTTTAGGAGAGTTTGGAAATGTAAAGAGAGCAACCCAACTCAGTAGTTAGGGGGAAAAATGCTCTAACACTTTCCAGCTGTAAATTTGTTCCTAAAGAAGAAATAGCAAAAATTCAGAAGGAGAAACTATGAGGTTTTCTCAGTCCAGCCAGACACAGGGTAGCCCTGGTCCCCTTCCTCAGAGCTGAGTTTGGCGCCGATGACACGGCCCCTCCGGCAGCAGGAGTCCTCTGCCCCACAGTCGCCAGGTTTTAAAACAATTGTTTTTGCGAATGGGGCGCTCTTTGCCCATGTTCTATGCTGATCAGCAGTTAAGTGGTAATGCGTAGACGCAGACCTAATATTATTTACTATACTACTTCCTGCATAAGCTGAATCTTAACCCTTGGTGTTCAGCAAACTCTTCGTTCGCCTCAACTCCCCTCCCCTTCCTCTCAAGATTTTAGTTTCAGTATTGTTCTCAGAGGTTGAATAGAGTGTTAACTGGTGAGGCAGGTACTGGATTAAAAGATCAATAAGTGTGTGGATTTGCACTTCCAATTTAAACAAACCCCGTTCAGAGACTATAGATGTGCATGTTATGACTGCCTTAAAATTGTGTATTTTAAAGGAAGGCTAAATATACTTGGCATGAATCAGCTTCAGTTGAAAATATACACATAAACTGAAATTTTGTATCTCAGGGGCTCAGGTGGAAATTCACATTTAGCACTGGTGGAATCATTGCTTTGAGAGCTTATGGTATATTTTTTTCTCCTATCGGATTTGGAAGGGTGAGAAAAGCAGGGAAACTCGCATTCCAAGTTCCAACCTTGGAAACTTTCTCTCAATTGCTTGAGCAATGAAAATTTCCTCGCACCCAGTTCAGGCCTCTTAGAAGCAGCCTTGTCAGTTCTGAGCAAGCACTGGAATTTGGTTTCTTGGGGCTAACCCTGCAACACTCCTTGTGTTTCTCTGGAACCTTGTGTTCACCGTGGGAGCTGGGCCTCCCAAAGGTGGGGAGCCTCTCCTGGTGCTGAGCCTCGGTATGGCCAGGCTGCATCTTTCAGGCCTCATCATTCACAGCTGACCCTTATCAGGCTGCATGGGATTAAGTCTGGGATGGGAGACTCCGGCCATTGAAAGAAACCAATAAATCAAGTCAGGTTCTAGAGAGGGACCTTAGGGAATGTGATTTAGACCGCATATCTGGAGAGGCCAGATAAGCCAAGGGACCTTTTCCCACTCCTCCGCAGTGCTTCTCTGGTGTCAGGCACAGACCCTTAGTTCTGCTGGGTTTGATGGGACCTGGGCCTGGGAGAGAGGGGTGGAGAGACTGCCAGGACCCCAAGGTGTGTGGCAGGGTGGTGGACCACAGGAACTGTCAGTGAGCAGGCCTGAGCCAGGTCCTGGTGGGTGCTGGGGGTGGCAGGGCAAGAGTCCTCAGGTGTGTCCAAAGGCTGCTCTCACCTGCATTTCTCTCTCCCATCCCTTCCCGCCTTGGCCACCGCGCGGGCACAGGGAGCCAGGTGTGCCGCCCGCCTCTTCTGCATGGATCCCTACCCTGGCTGGATGGCGGCAAAGCCTTGGGCAGCCACCACACTGCTTCGCCCTGGAACCTCAGCCCCTTCTCCAAGACGTCCATCCACCACGGCTCCCCGGGGCCGCTCTCCGTGTACCCTCCGGCCTCCTCCTCATCTCTGGCAGCAGGCCACTCCAGCCCGCACCTCTTCACCTTCCCGCCCACCCCACCGAAGGATGTCTCCCCAGACCCGTCGCTGTCCACCCCAGGCTCAGCCGGCTCGGCCCGGCAGGATGAGAAAGAGTGCCTCAAGTACCAGGTGCCGCTGCCTGACAGCATGAAGCTGGAGGCGTCGCACTCGCGTGGCAGCATGACCACCCTGGGGGGGGCCTCCTCGTCGGCCCACCACCCCATCACCACTTACCCGCCCTACGTGCCCGAGTACAGCTCCGGACTCTTTCCCCCCAGCAGCCTGCTGGGGGGCTCCCCTACGGGGTTCGGATGTAAGTCGAGGCCCAAGGCAAGATCCAGCACAGGTAGGAGCCACCTTTGTCCTCCTTCTCCTAAATTAGGGCAGGGCAAAGGCAACTACCAAAGGGGCCCCTGGGGGAGCTGGGGGACTGAGATCGAAGCCCTTCTGAGACTGCTTTCTTCCCATTGTTCCAGCCTGGGGAGAAGGAGGGATGTCCTCCTATCTCACTCCTGTTTTGGGAGGTGGAGGGGAAGGCGGATCTGATTGAAAACCCTTCAGTAAACTGGGAAAGGAAAGAGAGGAACTAGCAAAGAGAGAAACAAAAACAGCAAGGAGCTCTCCTGCCTGTCGCAGGACTTCTGGATTCTGCTGGTAACCTTTAGTCTGTTTCCAAGACCAAATGGAAGGCGGCGGGAATAAATCTTCAGTGTTTAATGCTAAAACGAAACCTCCTCAAACCTAAACAAACACAGGTCCCCCATGACCCCTGTGGCCCCTGTTAGTCTGAGGCTGTCCCTCTCCCTCAGCTCAAAGGGGGCCATTCTGTCTATAGAGAGGACAGTTCTTTAGGGGTCAGGTACAAATAAAATGTATGTGTGTGTTATTGAAATTTTGGGGAAGAGACAGGAGCAAGGCAAAAACAACCCATTTTCTTTGGTGGAAAAGAGAGTCTGAGTTGAACTTCTGAGAGCCAGAGGTGGCTGCATGATGGGGAAGCAGAGTTGAATGGAAGTCAAATGTCGTCGTGTGGCCCAGTTAATTACCTGCACCATCTTTTAGAGCTTTTGGTGCTGCAGGCAGGAGCAGGAAGCTTGTATTAGGGCATATTCCCTCGGTTGATCAGAAGCCGAAAGGTGTAGAAAGGGCAGAAAAATGTTCTCCAGGTGTATGTTTCTGTTAACTCTGGTTGTTATCTTTCCAAAGAGCAACTCTGTCTAATGCCATGGTGTGTATTTATTCCATTGATGCAGTCACTTGCACTAAAACGCACATACACACCTAAGAAGAGAATAACCCAGCATCGATTTTGTTTCTAGCGGGAGCAGTCAGTCACAAGAGAGACAGGGATTCTCTGAGATAAGGTTTAAGTGTATTTTGGGATATGATTTTATGAAGATTGCAGTCTTCTAAGGTGCGTTCATTTCAGGGTGAGCCTTCATTCCCTGGTCTACTCCAACTGTCTTGCCTCTGCCCTCTGTCTGTTTGGGTCCTATAAAAAAGCAGTGGTGAAAGTCAGTTGTCTTTTAAAGGTGAGATGAGCAGTCTTGAAACGGTGCTGCCAGAGCTCTGGGTTGAAAAACTTCAGAGGGGAGGGTTCTGGGAGCCCAGTGACCATGAGATCAGTTTTCAGGGTTTTTTTCTAGGGTGACATTCACTCCGACTGCCTGAGCAGGACTGTCTCTATTTAGTTGATATGTTTTAGCTAATCCAATTATTTTCAGACTGCTGCACGCGACAGTTGCATTGTTTATCCCGAGCCAGGAACTTTAATAGAGTCCGGATGCGGTTAGGCTGACAGAAAAGCTCAGACCTGCATGTTCAGTACATGAAAGTAGGCAGGAGGGAGAAGGAGGTAGGCTGGTTGGTGGAGTCAGAGAGAGAGAGAGAGAGAGAGCAGAGGAAGGGGAGCTGTGGAGCAGAGTGGCCTTGGTGCCTGGTCCGGGACTGCCAGCTTGGGGGACAGAGGACTGGAGAGAAATGGGGAACAGCTCAGCTTCAGAACAGTGGGCTGCATGTAAGGAGCAGACCAGGTCACAATGGGATTTTTTTTCTTTTTTTCTTTTCTTTTTTTTTTTAGTTCTCTTTACTGATAGGGCCGTGAGGTTTGGGGAAGATCCAGGTCGCTGAGGCCAGTGTGGTGGTTTGTGTGTGGGGAGGGGACACAGTGACTTTTCCAAAAACCTCTGGTTTCTTTGGCCTCATTTCCCTGTTTGATTTCCACCACCCCTGACTGTGAACTCTTTCTGCCTTCAGTTTGGGCTCTCATTTCTTTCCTTAAGACAGCGAGCAGGGGGCAGGGGAACAGAGCTGGGGTTTCCCTAAAGCTGAGCTGAGAATACCTACAATTTTAGTGTTTTGCCAAGGGAGAGAGGAGGCCATTGAAATTTGGGTCTTTACTTCCTCCTTCTTATTCCTTTCTCACAGTCACAAAAAACCAAGAACAGCACACCTGGCCAGCGAGGGAGCTGGGACTTTTGGAGTGTGGAGGGGAACTTTTGAGAAACTCTGTGTGTGTGCAAAGGGTGAACTGGTGGGAATTCTTCTGGAAGGGATTCTCCTGGGTCTCCCTCTCTCTGTGTCTCTGCCTCTTTCTCCTTTCTCTTTGTAAATGCACTTGCCGGAGGAGGCAGAGAAGAGAGGATTGTTGGTGCTGTTGCTGCTGTATTTTGGAGAATTGGTAGAAGCTGTGGGCTGGGCACCATGACTGTCTTAACTGCCAGGACTTTCTGAGCTGGGAGATGTCTTTGCAAACAAAAGACAAAAGCCTTTACCAAAGGCTCCCAGCCACCTTTTTTGACTGTGGGCATCTCCCTCAGGGCTCCTCTGAAATCTCCTTCCCTGGACCCTGTTTGCCCAGCACAGCACAGTGTCAGGCTTGTCAAGGTTTCAGTCTGAAGCCCAGGGGGCATTTGAAAATGGCTGTTGAATGTCAAAAAGCCTCACAGCTCTGTGGTTCTTGTCACCTAAGAGAGAGGTGTCTGCCCAAGCAGCTCACTACATACAGGCAGGGGCGAGGAGAGGGGAAGACAGACAGCAGTGGAGAGGCGAGCCTCCATTAGGAAAATTGGCTGTGGGCTGAAGTCACATACTGGAGGCAACCAGGAAAAAAGAAAGAGAAAAAGCCCACGCAAGGCAATCGCAAACTTGCGGAGTGAATCAAGACAGAAAATTGCTCTAGTGTGCAGAGCCCTGCTGAAGAGCAGCCGTTGCTCGCTGGCTTTCAAGGGCCTCTGAAAAGGAAGCTGTCATCCTGCCTCCTGACTGACAAAGGAAAGGAAATCAGACTGGTCGAGTCAGGCGGGGAGATCCCCTCATGCCAGGGTGCCTAGGAGCAGGCCGCCATTCACGCTGCACCCCACAGGGGCCACCCCAGCCTGAGTGGCTGTTGGTGGCAGTACTTTGCCCTTCTACCCACCCAGCAAGGCAGGAATCTAAGCGGCTGTGTCAGAGCAGGACATGGCCAAGGCTGCTGCCCCCAGAAAGGGGCTGACCCAGTGTCACTTGGGTAGGGAAACTGGGGCCCGCAGCCTCTTGGCTGGGCTGTAGCCAGCACTCACCCACTCACCCTTTCCCCTCTCCGTCATGCCTCCCCCGCATCCAGTCTGCCACATCCCCCGGCTTCTGACCCCAAGTGAAAGGTATGGGGTGTGAAGTACTCCAGGGCTTTTTTCGAGAACCAAGAAGAGCTTGCTGGGTACTAGGAAAGTTTTTGACCCCCAAGTGTAAAGTTCTTAGATACAAGGAGAGCTTTCTGTAGATCCTGGGTTCAGAAGCTTTTTGGAATCCAGAGGTGAGGGGAATCACTGCTTAGAAATTGTTTGAAAAAACAAATAAAATAAAAACTACCATCCTGGACTCCAGGGAAAAAGGGATCAGACCATCTTCCATTTTCCAAGGGTGTAAACTTTCCTGCCAAACTGAATTTGCCCCTAGAGAAGCGCAGTGTGTGTGTGAGTGCTGTGAGTCCCCTCTTTCTTCATCCGGGGCTTTCCAGAGACCCAGTAGGTCTCAGGCCTGCCAAAGCAGACCTTTCCTCCTGTCCTTTTAGAGGCGTCAAAATTGCTAGGCACCATTCTGGGTTCTCTGCTCCTACTGCAGCCTTTCCTCCTTAATTACTAATCTCCAGACAAAGCACCTGTCCAGCTCAGCCTTGCCCACCTGCCCTGTGGCTCTCCCCGAATGGACCAGCCCCTTGCTTCTTCCAGGTCCCTTCTGGGCACTGAGAGAGCCAGGTACCACAGGACAGCCAGCTGTACGCCAGTGTGGAGGATATTCTCCTAGAAGGCATCATTCTTTTCCTCCCGCAGATGTTAGCTAGAAGTCACTTCAATTCTCCCAGGTTCTGGGTAATTTAAGGGCTGCTTCTGTGAACTTGCTGGGGGTGGAAGTCTGTCACTCTTTAGCCCCAGCTCTAGGAGAAATTGCCTCTAGAACAAACCCGGGCTGTTTTCTGTTTATCTGGTTTGTGTCATTGGAAAAAGAGAAACTGCAGCAGGCCACGGCTGATGAGCCCACCAACAGCCCCGCTGTCCATGGCTGACTTGTCTCTTCTGATCTTGCAGCCACCTTCATTCTGTCCTCACCCCATTTTCCCCGTCCCTTCTCTCCCTCCTAGTCTGGCTTCCAGGTTCCCCACTCCAAGTCTTCTCTGTTTCCTTCCAGCAAGCCCTGGCTGGTCAGGCTGGGGTCACACTCAACTTTAGTTTCTATACTAGTGGCTGGAGAGCTATGGAAAACCTTAGCATTTTTCTACATAGAAAAGAAGGTGGGGGATGGGTAGGCCCTGTTTATTCTTAATCTATTACTTTGCAATCAGGAGCATTTACAAGTTTATTAAAAGTAAAATCCAAAGTCCCAGCTATTGATCAGTCAGTCAACTGATCAGTCTATGCATATATTTATTATCTGTTTATCTATCTAGTTATTGATTAATCTTTCCTTTTCCCTCATCCTAATCGTCATTGTTTAATCAAGCTATATAGACAGAGCTAGTGATGAAATGGGTCACCTTTGTTTTTTGTTTTCCTTTGAGGAAAATGAAAGGAATGCTTGGCTTTTGCCACTATCTAGGGCTCAGAATTTTCTCAGGGAAGTATTCAAGTTAAAATCTGCCTTCTTCCTTTTTTTCTGCCTGATTTTCCCCATCAAATGAAGTGGGCCGGGAACAGGATTCTGCTGCTATTTACTAATCTTCCAGTTCTTTGGACACAGTGGTTTGTGTCCTGAGAGTGGATGAGCCAGGAATGAAGGGCAGTAGCAACTCTGTTTGGAGCTTAGCAAAAAGGAGGTATGGATGGAAATGGCCCCCAAAAGAGGGGGAAGAAAGAAGAGTCTTTAGCTTAACTTCTTTTTCTCCTAATTCTGAATGCTATGTGTCTTGCTGTGTGTTTTCCTTCCATAAGTGACTTATCTGTCTTCTTGTTTCCAGAAGGCAGGGAGTGTGTGAACTGTGGGGCAACCTCAACCCCATTGTGGCGGCGAGATGGTACTGGTCACTACCTTTGCAACGCCTGTGGGCTCTACCACAAAATGAATGGACAGAACCGGCCGCTCATCAAGCCCAAGAGAAGACTGGTAAGTCCTTCTGGGAAGAACTGATCCCATGCTAAGCGTTTTGTGTTTCCATTTCCTCTGTCCAAGAGGGAGAACTTTCTGCAGGAAATAGGCAGGGCTGCTCCCAATCGTGTCAACTTGTTCAGGACAGCTTTTCTTTTTTTAAATTAGTTATACAGCTGGGCATCGTGGCGCAGGCCTCTGACATCCTGGGACTTGGGGGACAGAGGCAGGAGGATCACCACAAGTTCCAGGCCAGCCTGGGCTACATAGCACGACCCTTGTCTCAAAAAATAATATAAAAAATTAGTGATACAGAAAAACGATTTTTTCCCTTTATGTTGCTTAAAGAACATCTCAGATTTTCAAGGATTCAATTCTAGATTATGCTCCTGAAATGCACTCCCCAATAGAACAGTTATATTTTAATAGAAACAGGACAACTGATTTAAAATACGCTGGCAATCACTGTGTCTCAGAGAAATTTAGTATAAGGATAGAATGTCCCAGGAAGCACTGGGAACATGCTCTGGAAGTAGTTCAAGGTGGACACTGAGGAAGTAGTCAAACTCATTTCCGTAGGTAGCTCTCTTGAGCTACTGCTTTAAGATTGATGGGGCCAATTACCTAAATTTAAGAAGTAGCAGGCACTAAGATGATTGCAGTTTTTCCTTTCCTTGGTCTTAGGAATTGAGAACTTCTGCAGGTGAATTCCTGTGGGAAAAGTTTTGCGATTCCTCTCTTGCCTGTTGGGCTCACCTAGCATTTGCTCTTATTTTCTCTTTAGCTAATATTGATAGGGTGATGGTCGGTTCCCCCCACCCCACCCCCGTTTCCCTTTTCTTTTTTAAACCTCTTGATCATTAGGAATACTTGAAAACCTGGCACTGTCGAGTAGGAGGGGTCCATTTGTAAGCTTATCTTTGGAACCTTAGGGCAAACAGAATATTGAGTGTATGTAACAGTGACAAATAAAAGCAGGCTTGGCAGATGACAGCTAACCACAGTCAGGGATCAAAATGCTTTTTGTGGTGCTGAACTTCACCAAGTGCAGAGAGGAGGAGGGGAATTTCCCTTTGCAGACTAATGGATGAATTAACACCCATCAAATTCTAAGGGAAAAAAAAAGCCTCTGTATCCTTTTTTTTTTTTAAGCATTATTTGTCCGCTCCATCAGACTGTAGTGCAACTCAACACCTTTCACATCCTCTTTAGAAAAAGGAAAAACTTTCTAGGGATGGAAGCACCCACATGACTTTAATTTTTGGCAATCCTAGATCTCTAGACGTTATTCTTTCTGATCTTTGCCCCTTCTCCAACTTTCTCAGCCTCCCCCACTTCTCTTGCAGTTTTTTTTTTTTTTTTTCCTTTCTCTCATGTACAAAGCTAACTTCCTAGGAAAAAGCTGCCGGATATCTGAGCACTAGAGATAACTCATAAACAACAACTCAGCTTCCCCAACCTAAACATCAAGATGTTTGGACGGATCAGAACAAGAAGTGTTTAAAAAAAAAAAAAAAAAAGACTGGAGGTGTTAGCACAGAATGAATGTGATCACACCACGAAAGAATGTTCTGAATCACTCCAAACCTGGTGTTAGGAGGAAAGAAAGAAAGAAAGAAAGAAAGAAAGAAAGAAAGAAAGAAAGAAAGAATTTTTTCTTGTTAAAATAGCTCGTCGTACTATTATAGTGTTTTTTAAGGTAAAGGTGAAGAAGAAAAAAAGAGGGGTAAACATCTCATACTAAAGACTGACATGTGAGCAAGAGTTTGTTGACTGCAGAGGAGGAATTGCTTCCACTTTGTACAATTTTTTCTTCTCTCACCTTTCCTAGGAAATCTGTAGAACTCGACTAAGAATTGCTTTTAACTCTAGAGCTCATTGACTGTCACATTTTAAGCTGTCTTTTCTATCTTAATCATCTGTCCTGAGTGGTTTGATATTTTTAGTTCCACAGAATTCATAAACTGTAGGGAGACATGAAGAGTTTTTTTTTTTTTAATTAACTCTTAAACTCTTGGTATATTTGACTTCTGAACACGTAGGCTTTCATTTTCTGTTTTTTTCTCGACGAACTTGTGCATGCTAAGCATAAACTGTACCACCGGGCTACACCCTGAGCCCCAGAACTCTCATTTCCTATACTTCCTGTGTCTTCAGGTCCATCTTTCGACTTTGGTATTTTCGATTCATACCTTTGAGGAGTCACTAAAGACCGCCCAACCCCTAATGTAACTAGCTCTTCTGTGAGATGCATATCAGACACTGATAAACTAATGCAGGGAATAGAAGAGATGATTGAAGGCCAAGTCCACAAACATCCCCACCCCTCCAGTGTTGCCACGGTTTTCATAAGTCTCGTATCTTGCACAGAACTGAGCAGTCGCTTTATTAATATCCTCTGCTCCTGCTAGAGAATCAAGCAGCGTGGCCTTGAGAGACCCTGTGGAAGTCTGCATTAAGTCTGTGGCACTGAAAACACATTCTGGGCCTGTGTGTATTTGTTACTTTCTCTTTTTAAAATATTTACATTAGTTTCAGTCTTGCAAAGGATTCCCTACTGAACCTCATTGTTCGGAACTCTACTTTTAGCAACTGGCATTATGTTTGTGTTATATGTTTAGAATTGTTGTGCAGGGAAATCTGAGTGCCTGAGTAGATACTAGTCTGTTATATCTGAATATTTCTTTCACAGAGAAACAGAAATGCAGAAAGATAATAATAATCACATGCGACATAATTGTTAAAAATCATTAAACCTTAATTTATGTAGCACTTTCTCCCCGAGTACCCAAGTGAAACAGTTATTTAAGTACTGCCTGGCAAGCGCAAGGTCCTGAGTTCAATTCCCAGTACCCCCCTCCAAAAAAAGAGTACTATCATATTTCACAAAGGCAGGTGACCGTAGGCCTGTGGAATTAAACTTCGCATTTTCAAACCTTGGTGAATTATGTTCAAAATGTAAAAAAGCAAAAAAGTAGCACCTTCTCCATTATGAGAGATAAAGGCTGTTTTTGATTCCCGCTTCCTTAGCGTACAGAAAAAAGAATTTCTTAAAAATAAAATAAGTTCGTGCTCTGCTACTTAAAGCCTGAAGGGACATTTCTATGGAACAACATAGTGGCTGCAGTAGTCTGGCTAATTCAAAATTGCTACTCGGTGTTCTATGTCTGGCAGCTTTGTGTGCTTGGTCCAACTTTTTGTTTGATAAAATATTGATAGAAAAGGACATCAGGATCCCTGTGGTTTTTTCTCTATGTTATTATATCAAGATTTCCTTGTTTCCTTCTCTTCTCTCTTCTTCTTTTCTTTCCTTCCTTCCCTCCTATAGATCAAACCCAAGATCTTGTGCATACTGAGCACTGAACTTGACACTTACCTACATCACCAGCCCACACACCAGAATGTTCTTGACCATAGATAAAGACTAGCTTTTTCTTTGAAAATAATTTTGCATCTAGGAGCAGAAGTAATTTTGGAGTTAAAGGTTTTGCTTCATGGCAGATGATGAGAAGGGGAGCAAGGGATATGTTAGAAGCAACTCAACTCCATTTTCTTTCAACAGTATTGAATTTAATTTTTGTTTAAAGTGTGGATATCAAATGTAGTCACCTGATAAACTTAAATGCATCAAAAAGTGAAGGTAAATAAATCCCATTTTAAAGAAAATGAAAGCAGTGGTTGGCACCTAAGGAATTAAAATATAAGCCAAGGCTGATTTTTTTTATTTTGGGGGTGGACTGGTGATTAAACACAGGGCCTTTGGACTGAGCTACATTCCTATCCTTTCAAAAAAATTTTTATTTTGAGGTAAGATCTTACTAAATTGTTTAGGCTGAGCTTGAATTTGTGAATCTCCTGCCTCAGCCTCCCAGAGTGATGGGATTATGAGTGTTTGCCACCATGCCTGCAGCTCTTCTCCTTGGTGAGAAGCAAATAAGAAATTCCTAATTTCATGAAGGTGATATGAGATTAAAGCAAGAGACGGTCCAGAATTCTGGCTGACAACAAAAATTACTTGTTCTTTTGAGTTCATCTCGTTAAATGATGGTCTCTTAATCGGGGAGGCCAGAGTGACTGTCCCAGGTGTGGTCAGTGACCAAGGCCTGAAGTGTGGACTGTGGAAAGTTAGGCCAGCTGCAAATTGGATGAGGTCTGGTTGACTTTGGCTGTCTAGTTAGGTGCTTTCTAAATCCTGTCACCAGTTAGTGCCATACATATGTACTGACATCTCGTAGAATGATGGTACTATGCTGTAACACGCTGTTTTCTCTCTTTATCCTCCAGTCTTTCTTGGTTTGGGATCTAGCAAGTATTTGCTTTCCTTGTTTGGGTTTCTTTTCCCTTTGTTGTTCTTGTATCCTGATGGCCAGGACCCTAACTGAAGATTGATGTACTCAGAAGTTTTGTTAGAAAAAGTCCTCTCGTAGGCCTGGGTTTGGAGAATAAAATGACTAAAAGCCAGGCACCAAAGTTAGTCCAGCTAATTCAAAATTGCTGCCCATAAAAATAGTGTGCTTCATGGGGTGGAGGGAAAGGGTGACATAGGTGAGAGGTTAAATTGCTATAGCCCTATACACGCCTATCCAGTGGATTGGCTACATTTTTCTTCTCAAGGCGGATTTGGGGATCTTTATTACTTTCATGTGGGCCACTTGCTAGTTTTGATTTCAATGATAGTTCTGTCTCTTTTTCTGGTTTTTTTTTTTTTCAAGTTCATCTGTCTGCGTGGCTCTGACAACACTTCTAACATTTGTTTTGATTTTTCTCCTCCCCTCCTCCCCACCCCCAGTCAGCAGCAAGGAGGGCAGGAACGTCCTGTGCAAACTGTCAGACCACCACTACCACCCTCTGGAGGAGGAATGCCAATGGGGACCCGGTCTGCAACGCCTGCGGGCTCTACTACAAGCTGCACAATGTAAGTGGGCCTGGAACCAGCAGGAACGGGGACCCCCTCCAGCAATACCCATTAAACCCCACGTCACAGGGCCCTGTGCAGAGCCCCCGATGGACCTGAGTCACCCTCCTTCGGGCTGAGTCACAGGCCTCAGATAACTCAGGCAGGAGGAATTAGTTCAGAAAACTACTTGGTGTTTCTAAGACCATAAGGGCTCAAAGACAGCAGTGCAACCCACTTAGTGTGTGGAATGGACTACCCACGATGCGGCAGTCTGATATGCTGTGTGGACCTGTCTATTTTTTTAAGGGGGTGGAGGGAGTATCTTCCTCTTAGAAAAAACCAGAAAGGTCTCCAGTTCTATTTTGATGTTTCCTTACATTTTACTTTGTGCAAAGAGAGCGAGAAAGAGAGAAGAGGGCTCGCTTGAGGGAGAGAGTAAAAGAGAAAGGTAAATAGAATTGTCATGCGTGGCACAGTGACTGCTGAACACAGAGGGCCCATTCAGTGACTGTGGGGGTAAAGAGTCTTGGCTGAACCTGCGCTGTGCAGTTCCAGTGGGCTCTGTGTGACGGATGTGAGAGATGACGTCTGTGAGATTTCACCTGATGTCTGTCCTACCAGCTTTCCCAGACCGAGAACTCCTGAGGGCCACATGGGTGAGGTCCTCTCACTGCGGCCAAGAAACTCCCGCTCTTTCCTCTCCTAGCACCTTAGCAGGATGACAAAATGGCCACCCACCTGGGTTTAGTGGTATCATTTCTAATCTTTTAATTTGGGGACCTGTCAAATTTTTTTTTTCCATTAATTTTGTTATATCTTTACTTTAAGTTATTTTTCTAGGCATTTCTTTTCTTTGTTCGGAAACAGTTCCAGCTAATGGGGCCTGATCTGAATACGACCTGGAGTTTACATTAATCCCAAAGAAGAAACTGGCCTCTTTCTTTCTGTCTTTCTCCTCTTCCTTTAGCTTTTTCTGATTCTCCTAAAATCTCCCTTCTAGCCTGACTTTGGCAAAGTCTGGGACTGAGGGGGAGAGGCAGAAATTTCTTGCTTGGGGCCCTTCTGGCAGTAGATTCACCTTACCTTGGAACTGGGGCGGAAGCTTTTCTGTTTATAGATATTTTGAGTCATGGAGAATTTCTCAGGGTAACCACTGGCACGGCTCTGCTTTTTCACTTATTGGGAACAAGTCGTTGAGATTCCTGGGGACCTCAGTCACTTTTCTCCCTGCTTTCAGTGTCATTGTCTCCTGACACGGGCCCGGTCTAGTGCCCACCGTAACGCTCTGTCATGCTCCCTCGGGTCCTGGGCCTGTGGTGTCATACATACATTTATCAGCAATGAAACCCGCACACCCTAATTTCACTTTGAGGAATTTACTTGCTCACTGTAGTGCAGATAGAAGGATTGGTGATTAAAAACTGGCAGACCTGGGGTATTAGTGTTTATTCGTGATCCAGTCAACAGCATGGCCTCAGAAGTTATTTTCTGAGTTCAGTTTATGACTTTCTAAGAACTTTCATGATACTTGGTCACATTTGAGCCTCAAAGAGTTCCGTGACGTAGACGGAGCAGAAATTCCTTTTACTTCAGTTTTACTTGAAGAACTGATGACTCAGAAAAGCAAGTTGCTTGTGCAAGATAATGTGGGTGACAAAGGAGAAGAGTCAGGTTGGATTTCAGAGCGACATCCTCCTTCTCTGGGGGCCAGTGGCATCAGGACTGAGTGGAGAGGCCTGGAAAGTGAATACTGTTTTAGCAACGTCGCAATGAATCAGGCACATGTATATATTTCTTTCTGTTGCCATGAAAGTGTAGTTATTGTGGGAAATTAACTAGATCTACATTTGTTGGTCAGGATATGACTTCACTTGTATCCAATCCAATGTCTATAAATTTCTGAGAAATATGATCCCCCCCTCCCCACCGTGGTGCTGGGGGACAAACCTAGGGCCCTTGCACATGCTAAGCAAGTGCTCTACACCCCCATCACACTGAATGAATTTTTCAAATTAAAGAAAAGCCAAGACATCTGCAATGCTCATGGCCTACCTTACTCTTCCGTAGCTCTGTCTGCAGGGCTGAGTGAGCTCCAGTGACTGGGAGAATGTCCTCCAGTATGTTTTTGCTGTCTGTAGTGATGCGTCAAAGGAAGCGATTTATGTGTATTTTACAATATGAGATAATAATCTATTACCATTTTCATGGTGTCACGTTCTGTTCTACCCATGCAAATATCTACACAGGCTTGCCACAAGCTGCTTTCTTATCGGGGAGTCCAGATAATTGTCTATCTCAGCATCAGTGTATCTAGGTGGTGTTGTGCCTAGTTATCTGGGGCTGTGTGGCTATCTGTGTAACTAGATATTATATTTAGATATCTGGCAGTGTGTATCTAGCTATCAGCATACAGAACAGTGTATCTAGGCATTATCTCGGTGAAGATTTGATGTGGGAGTAGATTCCTGTCATCTCTGTAGCCTGCCTCTTTATCTTGATGATGGCTTGAAGAAGGAACCCTGAACCTCTCTCCTGGCAGTGACCTTTTTCCTTGGCTCTTTAGCTGCTGTGCATGTCACCTTCATGGCACAAGGGTGAGGAACTAAGGTCTCAGCTCTAATGTAGGGCTCTGCCCCCCTCTCAGGTATCATCTCCCCAGCTTCAGGAAGCTGGCGTTTTCTATGTCTAGGAGTTAGGTCCTGCATGGACATTTTGGATTCTTATTTCCTTAACTGGAATTTTCTAGCAGACAGGTGGAACCTTTCTTCACCCTGGAAGTCTGGCGGAAGGGGCTGTTTCCCCCTAGGAAGTGCGGAATGACTGGGCCCCCAACAGTCACTCCTTGCATTTCCCTGGGAACATAGCCAGATGTGCAGTTGGCTCTTGGCGGCAGATGTGTGCTCTTGAGGTTGACTTGACCCTGGCTCTGTGGGAGGAGAAGCCTCTGCTTGTTTTGTAAAGTCCCGGATCTTGCTTCTGAGCCCCCGAAGCCAATGTATTTATAGAGGACAAATGAAGTTCATCGGAAAGCCAGAGACAGCAAACTGTGGCAGAGTGAAGCTTGTCATCTTTAGTGTGGGGTCTTGCCACTGTGCCTTCACTTTACCAAATCCTTGGGTTGTAATCTTTAGGATGAATGCACTTTTATGCTAACAAAGTGCCCTAGACCCCAGAAATGAGTATTAGCTACTTGTTGATTGATTGTTTACCTCTTGGTCCAGTTAGAACTAGGGAGAAGTGGAAATTTTCAACTATTGAAGTTTCTGCCTTGTGATACAGTCAAAGGATTATCTTTGGGAAAGCAATGTTGATTTAAAACGGGTCCTAGAACATGCACATTCTAGGGAAACTTTTAAGACACTTGTCACTGCAAAAAGGCGAGGTGGAAGAAAAGCAACCAAAAACTTCTTTGCAAAGAGGTGCACCCCAGTTTCTCCAGGGCAGTTAGACTTCCACACCTGAAGACTGATTACCTGGGCAGTGCTTTTCAAGTCTTGGAATTTTCAGACAAATAGACAAAAGGAATTTTCCTCTGGAAGTTTCCACAACAGGCTGTATTCTTATGAAATATTCTGGGGAAATGGTAATGAAGTAAAACATTCTATTTTAGTTACATGAGAAATACAGACATGCTAAGTGGGTCCCTGGAGATGCAAATTTCCTGGAGGAACACTGTCCCCCAAGTTCTTGATGCTGATGAACTTAGTTAGTAAGCCGTGCTTGGAGCTTAGACTCTCTGGTCTCTGCAGGCTATAGAAGCTGACAGAACCCCCTCCCCCTGAGACCTAGCACAGCTCCTTAGAGTCCTGGACAGGAGGAAGGAACAGGTGGGGGAGAGGAGGGAAGGAAGGGGCCACTGAAACCGAAACAGACCCCTGGCCTGAGTCAGCTGGCAGAGCCTGCCCGCATTGCTGTGTGAAAACCTGTGCCATTTCAGAGGCAGCGTAAAAGTAAAAAAAAAAAAAAAAATTGATCTTTGTTTAGATTAACAGACCCCTGACTATGAAGAAGGAAGGCATCCAGACCAGAAACCGGAAGATGTCTAGCAAATCCAAAAAGTGCAAAAAGGTGCATGACACGCTGGAGGACTTCCCCAAGAGCAGCTCGTTCAACCCGGCCGCCCTCTCCAGACACATGTCCTCCCTGAGCCACATCTCCCCTTTCAGCCACTCCAGCCACATGCTGACCACGCCCACGCCCATGCACCCACCGTCCGGCCTCTCCTTCGGACCTCACCATCCTTCCAGTATGGTCACCGCCATGGGCTAGAGCCCTGCTCGAGGTGCACAGGTCTCCGAGCGAGTGAGCAAGCGAGAGTCCCTCCAACCCCTTCTACTTGCGTTTTTGCAGGAGCAGTATCATGAAGCCTAAAAGAGATGGATATATGTTTTTGAAGGCAGAAAGCAAAATGATGTTTGCCACTTTTGCAAAGGAGCTCACTGGGGTGTCTGTGTTCCAACTGCTGAATCTGGATCCCATTTGTGAATAAGCCATTCAGACTCATATTCCCTATTTAACAGGGTTTCTAGTGCTGTGAAAAAAATTGCTGAACATTGCTTATAACTTATATTGTAAGAAATACTGTACATTTGAGGAAGACTTTATTGCACCTGGGTAGCTGTAAGAAAGGCATGAAGGATGCCAAGAATTTTAAGGAATATAGGGGAAATAAAGTATGGAAATTCAGAAGAAAGTAGATCTGACATCCAAGTGGACAAACTGCCAGTTTTGTTTCCTTTCACTGGCCACAGTTGTTTGATGCATTAAAAGAAAAAATATATATAGAGAGAAAAAAAAAAAAAAAAAAAAGAAAAAAAAAGAAAAAACAAAAAGAAAAAAAAGAAAAAAATCGTAGCAAATCACTCATTCAAAGCTGTGGGCCTCTGTAAAGGAAATATCAGTTCCGGGCAATCCGTGTTAAAGCTCACAGATTGCTGCAGAGGGTCTGAAGTGTTACTTCGAGGCCTACATGCTTGGTGAGCAAGTCTCTGTAATTGTTGTTTGTATGTATAATTCAAAGCACCAAAATAAGGAAAGATGTAGATTTATTTCATCATATTATACAGACTGAATTATTGTACAAATTTATTTACTGCTAGTGTTAAGAACTGCTTTTTTTTTTCTCCCGATTTTAATGTTTTCCTTCTCTCTCAATTTTCAGTTGAATAAACTAGATTACATTCAGTTGATCTAAGGTGGTTGTGCTCTGGAGGGTTTATTTTTCCCTTTTGCTTTTGGACGATATTTATTAAATAGCTTCTAAGGGTCCGGCAGTATCTGCTCTTTCACTCATTCCTCCTGCAGCCTGAGCTATAAGGGTAGCAGCGTGAGTCGCTGAGCTGTGTCCCTGAGCGGCCCGGCTCACGGTTAGCCCCTGCCCTGTTCTGTGTTAGTGGTTACTGCCTTTACACAGTCTGTTGGAATAATACTGTAATAATAAAGTTAAACTATTTTAAAGCAGCAAACTAGCATCATATCGAAGTGATGGCCAAGCTCTCAGAGAATCTGGTAGCTCTAGCTACTTTAAGAGAGGAATTTTTCTAAAACAAAACAAAACAAAACAAAAAAACCCAAAAAACAACACAATCAAACAGAGATGTTAAGTTATTCACTAAGAGCCAATGCTTACCCCAGACAGGCAACATCTATTCCAAGAGAAACCCCGAGTAGCCCAGAGGAATTTATCCTAGGCCTGGAGCAACTTCTGGGGACCCCCCCTGTGAGCTACAGTTTCTCTGCTGGTTCCCCACTCTTCTCCAAGAAGGGGGAAGATTTCCTGGCTGAGAGATTCACAGGCAAAAACTGCAGCCGGTGGATTGCTCTTCGGATTGTAAACGAGCTGGGCTGCCCTTGATTTCTGTTTTGCTTTTCCACTGTTGAATAACACCACAGTGAAAGGTTTATTGGAATGTTTGCGAAACATGAAATAACCATTTTGTAACTTATGCTGTATAGTTTCCTTTTATTCTGTTGACAGAATGTGTAACTGTGGCACACATTTAAAAATCTCTGTTAATCGCCTCTCTGCTTTCTTAGCAAATATTTTAAACCTAAAGCTAAATGTTGAAATAAAGGAGTAGAGAATTACTGAGATGCAAATGGCGATCTCACTGACTCCTAATTCATGACCTATAATTCAAACGTTGTTTCCAGTTCCTTTGGAAGCACCAAAGGAAATAATCACGTATTGCCATATCCTGGGAGATTTTATTGTATAGTTCCATGTCTCAGGATTCCCCACTTCTTTCTTCATGAACAGATTGAGTTAATGCCCTTTCACCTTAAGAACAGGGAGTTCAAATTCTTGACATTCTTGGTATGGGGAGGGAGGGGGGCACACAGAAAAATCTCGAAGTCAATACCTCCCCTAAGTTTCGTTTTAGGTGCCACAGCCATAATGGCACATTTCACCCTATTCATTCTTCAGAGAGATGTGAATACTTTTTTCATCACTGTGCACATTGATTTAACCTTCTACAGTGTTTCTAGAAGATGATGCAAAAACTTTAAAATATATGTGTGTATCTATAACGAGAACAATATTTCCATTGCTTTAGAATGTTTTGTTTTCATGGCTTCAACAGTTTTGGTTCTTTAAACTTTTTTTTTTTTTAAATATAAGACACAGTGGAAGAGCAATACTAGCAAGGGGTTAAGCTAGAAAAGTAGGACAAGATTGTCGATCTAAAGCAGTGTTAATATATTTTTCAGTAAATTGTTCCCCTAATAAATTTTCTATGTTTAATTTCACTTTTGAATTAGTTGTATTACCTTATCCACAGAAAAATATTTGAAAAAAATGTGGAATGTTTTTGGGAAATACATCATAATATGAGTTAGTTCTGTAAAATATTTTAAAAGCTAATAGAAGAACTAGCTTTGCTATTTATGAACTCATCTAAAAGTGGAAGTTTTTGAAGGAAAAGTTTTGGATTTAAGCACTTCTTTCATTTATTTGAACACCTTTTGAGTGTCTACGTTGAAGTTCATTTAAAACCACTTTTTAAAATACACATTTTTTTTTAAAAAAGGGAAATCAGGCAATAGAAAAACTAAGACTTCGGTGATGTAATTCTTACCCTGACGTTTACGCTGTTATTGCCCCGTAGAATGAAGTCCGCCCATGCGGTGAAGGGTGGGGAACTTCCCCATCGGGCCTCTGAGTTTGTCTTCAAGTAGGAAGGTTGTGATGGAGCTGGGGAGACCCAGAGTCGTTTTCTGAGATCGGTATCTGTTTTCTAAGGTTTAAGAATGATTTTCACAGCAGATCCTTGCCATGAGATTTCATTGCAGGATTTCATAAGCCTGAAACCATGTGAAAGGGAATGAATCCTTTCCAGGCATTGCATACCTGCCTGGCTCGAGTTCAGTAAACACCTGCTCCCAAAATTCAAACTCACTTACTCAGATGCAACCCATTGCCTACCCTTGAAATTTCTTCTCACAGTGGCAAATTGTCCTATTTACATTTCAAAGATTTGGCAGCATTATTATTGCATTTTCTCTTTTGTTTTAGTCCCTTGTCCCATATCCTTAGCCCCAAATCCGTCTCATATCCTAGAGCCATTTTTGTGATCCTTCCAGGACAAAAGCTACTGCTGAAGCCTCGAAGTTTCCAAGCTAAGGAGACATTAAGACCCAAGGAAAACATCTGAATGATGGCCTGATCTTTCATTCGAGGGACAAAAATTTTAGCCATTTTTAAATCAGCTGAGCTACACCCTGACCATTCTGCACTCTGTGAACTGAACTGTAAAACATTTTTATTTCGGTTGATACTGTTTAGCTCAAATATTATGAATACACCCTCAGATGTGACTTTGTCACAGGACCCTGGACACCGTTTGTAGAGTCCAGGACAAGGAAATCCTTGGAATTCAGGGAAACTCATTGATCATTGGAACGTGTTCTGACGACTATGCTGCAAGTCGGGAAAGCTGGGCTTCTTCATACTCAGCTCTGTTGCTAACTCGTAGAAAGATCTGAGGCCACTGTTTGATATTTCTGGGAGTGGGTGCCTTATTTACATAACTATATAAGATGATCTCTAAGACCTATTTGAGAGGAAAAGAATACTATGATGCCACTGGAGATTTTTTTTTTTTTTTTGAGAATATCCTTTATTAGGAAAGGTCAGAATTTGAAAAGTGGTGTTTGAAAGGTCTGTAGTAACAGTAGGTAGTCCATAGGATTCCAGTCAGGTCAGGGTATACCTACTCCCATCTCTCTGTAGTGCTATCTTGTGAAATACAAATTAACTTGTATTTTCTGATTGTCAACCCTGGACTAGAGTCAGCGCCTCCGTCTTTGGATTCTCTGCGCTTTCTGAAATGTGTCCAGGCTCCTCTCGAGCTGAATACACAGGACTTGCTTGTCCTGCTGATTTTGGCAGCCTGGTCCATAGTTCTCTCATCCATTGTGTAAAGAAATTCTGCCTGAATTGCTTACAGGCTATTCTCGGGATATAGCCAGAGTCCACCCTTTCTTCTTCCTTGTCCTCTTTCTCTTTCCCTTTGCAGAAAGGGATGAACAGAGGAAGTAGATCAACGCTCAAAAGCAGTGTTCCTTTCCGGGTGCTCCATTAGATTCGGATATCCCCACTCCCTTCCTGACGCGCCCCTGAGCCCCTTTGCAGGGGACCCTGGTCCATTAGCTACATTGTCTGTGGCGCATTTTCGCAATCCCCTGTCATGTCTGGGTGCACAGTTTGGCAGGCTGTGCACTGGCGTGGGGATTTGGACCGGGGGCCACTCCCCCACCCTGCCCCACACTGATCTCAGGCTAAGCAGAGGTCCTGCACTCTGAAGCTCATCTTCCTGCCCCTGGGGAGGGGCCTGGTCCCCAGCCAGAGCCCACAAAGTGCTGTGTAAACACCTGGAGGGGAGGTTGTGTTTCTCAGGAAGCAGCTTCGGGCCTAGAAGGATACACTTTAGGGGTGTAGACTGGAGATATCAGGCCCCTGGCTCCCAGAACTAGGACCTAATTCAGTGACTCGGTTCAATAACTACCAGTCTATCTGGGTTATTCTGGGGTCGGGAGTGGGAGGTGTGAAGGAAGACCTGTGGGCATAAGAAACTTCTAGAAAATGAAAGTTTTGTTTTCTTTCTTTCTTCTATTTTTTTTTTTTTTCTGGTGATGAAATTAGTTAACATTCCTGGGTGTGGTGGTGCACACCTGCAATCTCAGCACTTTGGGAGGCTGAGACAGAAGGATCCAAAGTTTGAATGCAGTCTGGGCAACTTGATGACTTAGTGAGACCCTACCTCAAAATAAAAAATATAAAAAGGGCTGGGGGTGTAGCTCAGTGCCAAGGCTCTGGGTTCAAGTCCTCCTACCAGGGGGGAAAAAGTAGCGAAGAAAGGAAGAAAGAAATTAACTAATACTTACTGATCAAACTTGTAAATTTCCAAAAGTATTTTTTACTTTTTTTTTTTTTTTTTTAAGGAAACGGAAGAAATGGATTTTCCTCATTCCTATTGAACTGGCCATGAGTACTCAGTCTAACAAGAATCTTCATGGATCTGATGGGCGGGAGTAGGGTTGGGGGTGGCTTGAGTACAGCTTTGCTTTTTTAAGGGTCATTAAAACTCCATTTCATGAACTGGAAGTGGTAGTTAAATAAAAGTCACCTTGTAAAAAGCAGCCCCTCCTCCGCCCCTGTCCTTAGGGCCAGCTCTGCCCCTCCTGTTGGGACCAGGGCCCCACAGCAAGCGGCTCGCAGGGCTTCAAAGGCGCCCCCAGCTCTGGCCACAACTGCCGCCCTTGCAGCAGGACCGCCTGGCCTGGCTGCGGTGACACCCTGACAATCCAAGTCTGGTATAGGGGTCCCACCAGGCACCTGCGCTGACGTGCTGAGCACAGGACTGTCCTGCTGGCCACTTTGACCAGCTCCGGGGTTTCCTCCCTGCAGCTCAGCAACCGCAGGGACTTTACACGAGAATTCTAGTTTCCCGGTGGGTGACTGGGTGGCTTCACTCTTCCAAAGGTCCTGGGGTCCCTGCCAATCACCTGGAGGCATGGGGGCTTCGAGAAGACGGGGTGCCTACTGTTTGTTCGGCCCAACCCTTGGGACCCGCTTGGACCTGAGGAAAGAGGACTGCAATGGAAACCCCAGCTTGAAGGACACAGGCCAGCTGGCCCGGCCTGCAGCCCATCAGACTCGCACAAGTGAGGGCCACACACTCTGCCGAACCCTGCCAGGCCACTGGGTTGCTGGTCACAGGCTCAGCTCTTTGCCCGGCTTTTCTCACTCCACTCTTGGAAAAATCTCTCTAAAGTCAAAAATTATTATCTCCATCTTCTGGATTAAAAAAATATGAGACCACACTTGTAACCCCAGGACTCTGGGAGGCTGAGGCGGGAGGATTATAAATTCCAGCCCAGTCTTGAGCAACTCAGTGACCTAGTGAGACCCTGTTTAAAAACTTGCCCAAAGTCACACATCTGCTGAGTGGTGAAGTGGAGACTTGTGCCCATCAGAGCCCAGAGCTTGCCCTACCCAATAGGGTGGAGGCATGAATAGAGGGGACCCTTGCTGAACACTGTGACTAGTACCCCATGCCTGGCTTATGTGATGGACATATATATTTTGTTAAATATGCTAATGTTTTTCTGCTCTGAACATAAATAGATCCCTTTCTCTGAGGAGAAATCAAAATTATCTGTTAGATATAGTGGCTTCCAAATTGACCCAATTTTCTTTTTAAAGTACTGGAGATTGACTCCCAGACCTTCACACTGAAGTACGTCCTCAGGACTCTCCTCCCGTACCCCTTTTAATTCTTTAGAGACAGAGTTATTGTGAGTCACTAAGTTGCCCAGTCTGGGCTCACATTGCATCCTCCTGCCTCAGCCTCTTAGAGTACTGGGATTACAGGTGTGCACCACTGTGCCCTGCCCACCCTGGCCCGGTCAGCTTAGGCGGTAGGCAGTGAGGGGTGTGTGAGGCAGGACAACAGATCCACTGGAACCCTGAGATCTTTTACTCCTAGGCAACTGTTCACAAATAATCAAGCTCCATGCCTCTGTGGCCCCGACAGCTAAGATGAGTCATCACCCACTTGGGGTACTGCAAAGACACAGAGGTCTCTCTCCCACTTGGGAGGTCAGAAGCAGAAGTCCACTCCTGTGGGCTAAAGTCAGGGCATCAGCAGCGCTGCTTTCTGCTCAGTATCTCTAGGAGAATTGGAGTTTTCCTTTCTTAACTTAGGACTCTGCCTGCACTCCTTGGCTTGTGACACCTTCACTGGTCATTGCACCCTCTTGTTTCCACATCACTTCCCGACTCATCTTTTATCAAGGCTTAGGAGAAAGCTGAGATTGGAGATGTTCTGGTAGGGGAGGGACTGGTTCCCCCTCTGTGGTCAGTGTGCAGAGTGAAGGGGGAGTTTTTCTGCTTTGCAGAGTTAACAAGGGCCCAACTGGAGATGGGGCCCTCTGTCTCGCCTTTATTGTCCTCGGCACGAATCAGTTGAAATTGTCATCATTGAGTGTTTGTCTACCAGATTCCAAGGTGTTGGTTAAAGAAACAAGCACATGAAAAAATTCCTTTACCCAAGCCCAAGGAAGAGTTATACTTGGCACTTTTTTTTTATAACAACAACAAAAAAATGTATAGGAGATTAGAAAAACATCGGCAAGAAGCACAAATGTTCTGTATGCTATATTATTCTCAAAAGAATTCACAGCCAGGTGTGGTGGTGCACACCTTTAATCCCAGCACTCAGGAGGCTGAGGCAGGAGGATCATTGTGAGTTCGAGACCAGTCTGGGCTACAAAGTGAGTTTGAGGCCAGCCTGAACTGCATAGTGAGACCCTGTCTCAAAAAATAGGGCCAGGGATTTAGCTCAGTGGTGTAAGCACCTGCCTGGCAAGGTGTGAGGTTGTGAATTTGAGCCCTGGTACCAAAAACAAAACAAAACAAAACAAAACAAAAGAATTCACAGTAAAAATGCAATCTGAAAATGACTCTGTGAAAACTACTTTTCCCTCAAAAGTCTTTTTCTTTAACTATCTTAACTAATTTTTTATATACATACATAGATTTTCTTTTAGTTTGTCACACAAGTGCAGCAATATGATGGTTATATATGTGTGACTTATTTAATTCACTGATAAGTGTATTTTCAAGGCACATCCATTTAAGTGTGAGAGTGTCTAGTTTATCATTCTTTCTAGCTGAGTAGTATTCCATTATATAAAAACACCACATCTTTTTTGTCCATTCCTCAGTCAAGGGGCATTTAGGTTGTTTCCAAGATCTGGATGTTATGAACTGTGTAGCTATAAACATAGATGCACATATATCACTGTGATATGAAGTTTTTAGTTCTTTTTGGAAGATATCCAGAAGGAGATTAGCTGGGTCAAATGGGACCTCCAATCCTAGCTTTTTGAGGAATCTCCACACTAACTTCCACAGTGGTTGCACCAGCCTGCATTCCCACCAACAGTTGGAGAAGAGTTCCTTTTTCTCCACAGCCCCATCCAGCATTTGTTATTGGTTGACTTCTTAATACTAACCATTTTTTCTGGGGTGAGGTGGAATCTCAGTGTTATTTTCATTTGCATCTCTTGAATGCCCAGTGCTGTTGAACATTTTTTCACGTATTTATTTGCTGTTCATACTTCTTCATCTGAGAAGTGTGTGTTCATCTCAGATGCCCATTTTTGGATTGGGTCTTTAAATCTTGGAGGACTGATTTTTTAAGTTCTTTAGACATTTTCGTTAGTAGTCCTTTATCTGAGGGACAACTGGCAAACATTTTCTTCTACATTGTAGTTTGTCTTTTCACTCTGTTGGTGGTTTTTCTTGCTGTGCAGAAGCTTTTCAATAGGATGAGATCCCATTTGTTGATTCTTTGCGATAGTTCCTCTGCAATATACCTGGCTTCTAATCATACAGGTGACCCTAGTCCTTAGGTCCCCAAAGTATGGTGGAAGTGTGAACTTTTTCTTTTTTCTTTTTTTTTCCTTTTTTGGTACTGGAAGTTGAATCCAGGGCCTTTGCAAGGGGCTACATCCTCAGAACATTTTTTTTTTTTAAATTTTGAGTCAAGGTCTTACTAAGCCACTAAATTGCACAGGCTGGACTGGGACTTTCAGTCTTCTTGCCTCAGTCTCCCGAAATGCAGGGATTTCAGACATCTGCCACTTCGTCCAACTCTTTCATTTCTTGACAAATGCCTTGAGATATGTTGACTATATGGCTTCAAGCAAAATCTCTCCATAGTGCAGAAAGGAAGCCTACTTTCTGCATCTCCCTGCTGCTGAGAACCTTTCTATAATGGTGGTGTGTAATAAATGATACAGACTCCTGTTATTCTGGCTTTTTTGGGGGGTGTGGTACTGAAGATTCGACCAGGGACTGGTGCATACTAGACAAGTGCTTTACCACCGAGCTACATCTTCAACACATTTTATTTTGAGACAGGGTTTGTACATTACCCAGACTGGGCTTGAGCTTGTGATCCTCCTGTCTCAGCCTCCTGAGCAACTGAGATTACCACTGTGTTTGCCTACCTTTTTAAACTGTATGTAGGTGAAGGCCTTTTCATGACAAAATTTCACCTAAAATAAAAGACAGTCAATCTTTCTTTCTCTCCTTTCTTTCTTCTTTCTTTTTCTTTCTGTTTTTTAGAATGGAATTTGAGAGGCTATAGTGGGTGAGTTGCAGGATGTATCTGTAGCAGTCTCCTCTCAGCTTCTGATAAACTGCACCAAGTAAGTGAGCATTTAATCAAACTGTGGAGTCAACCCTCCCTTAAGCGGTTACCCTCCCTGTGGATGATGAGATGTGCTTGAGAACAATTAAATTGCAGATGAGGCTCTGGCTCACCGATTGACCAGTTGCGCTTTCAGTCCTGTGCTTCTAGCAGAAGACTGGAGCTCCGGGACCCTCTAATATGATCAGGGATCCTGGAGCTGCCACTTAGATGCTAAACATGATTGCAGCGACATGAAGGGACAGTTTTGGCTGCCGTGCCCAGCACGCCACGCCCTGCACCCACCAGGGGCAGACTGTCAGTTTGTGGCTCGCACGGGGTCTTTACTTCTGTGGCTGCATGCTGTGATTCCTGCCCAGCAGCTCGCCTGCACCCGAGCCATCCTGAGCCGGGGGAAGAGACGCTGCCGCACTCACGCTGCCCGTCCGCTAACCGCTAGCAGCTCTGATGCAGAAGGAGGTTTTAAACTACCGTCGTGTCTAAGATGAAGTTTGGGGATTAGGTGTCCTGCTTTCCATTACCCCAGATAGAGGAGCCCCGGCGGAATGTCTGCCCTCGCAGCCAGCTGGCTGGCCCAAGGTGAAAGGGGAGGAGGAAAACAGAGGCGTGTATCAATCCACTTTTTCCATCCACTCGGCCCTCTAAGGTAGATTGCTGGCCCGTGTTCTCTGTCTGTTGCGACCTGGGAAACTGAAGCTCTGGGGATATATGTGAGTTACCCAAGGACACAGAAAGACTTGTCCCCAAGGACCTGCCCTAGATTGTGGGAGTGTTGGTTTATCTGTTCTCAGCATTAACAATAAGAAATAGAAAAGACCTGGTGTATCTGTGCATGCCTATAATCCCAAAACTCTTGGAGGGGGAGGCAGGAGGATCAGGAGTTTGAGCCTAGCCTGGGCAATTTAACAAGCCCCTGACTCAAAATAAAAAATAAACAAAGTTCTGGAGACGTAGCTTAGTGTTAAGGCCCTGGGGTTCAATCCCCAAGTACTAAGCGCCACTCCTAACCACCCACAATCTAAATCTTTAACTTAAGGAAAATACTATACTAGCTTACCACTGAGAAAAAGATGTTTGATATCTAGATAAAGACATCCCTGTCACTTTAATTTCACATCTTCAAAAATAAAGACGTCCCATTCTTGTTAACGGGTGTCTCACTGCCTGTCTTTGAGCCAGCTTTGTACCCATCAGCCCCTGAATTTAATGTCTCCCGAGGTTTTGACAAGAAAAAGTCCCAGGCTGGTCCTCCAGTCTGAACAGCAAACTTGAACTTTTCCTGGAGACAGACAGCCCTAATTCACTGTAAAGGGATGCGCAAGTTGGGCTGAAGTCTGCAAATGAGTACAACGTGTTGGCTTGCTGGGAACTTGCCACATTTTGTTAAGGATTACATTTCTACATGGTTTGCAGTCGAGATGTTAATCAGCGGCTGTTGGCCAGAGAGGGCAAACCCTATTGGTGAATAAATGCATTTAGGATGTTAACCAGTGACCAGAGAGGACTATGCATACAGAGACCTAAAAATATGAAACCAGTTAAGAACGCAAAGGTCATTTTGTTTGGGGCAACATTCTCGGGCACAGTGCTGACAGTTTGCCCTCTGGGTGTTTTTAGAGCTTAAAGGGTCAAACTCGTCTACACGAAATATGGACTGTCTGATACGGAAGCTCCGTGTACCCCTCCAGCCCAAGCTTTCTTCCCTGTAATCACCCTGGCTCCGGCTTCAGGTTTGATACCCGCTGCCTGGAGTCACTGCATAGGTGCTGCCTCACTCCAGTTATTGGCTGGTGGGTCTGGAGGCCACTTTGGAGGAGTCTTAGGTAAAAAAACAAAAGAGAGTATGTAACAGTCCACCGCTTACCTGCAGCTGTTTGAAGGTAGGGCAGAGTCATTTGTTCCCAGGGAGGATGATGTTTCTTGCCACAATGCAAAAGTCTCCCCAGTACTTTTAATGCTACTATCAAAATGGACTGCCATGCTGACGGGTGTGTGTGTGTGTGTGTGTGTGTGTGTGTGTGTGTGTGTGAATGGTGATCTCCCACTTTGAAAAGAATTGCTTATGTTCCTTCAGGTTGATAGAAAATGCTAGGTATTTATTTTGTGAGATGGTAGGCATGATGGCATATACTTACAATCCCAGCACTCTGGGAGGCTGAGGCAGGAGGATTCAAATTTCAAACTCAGCATAGGCAGTTTAGTGATTTACCAAGACCCTGTCTCAAAATAAAACAAAAAGGGCTGGGCATGGAGCTCAGTGTGAAGATCCTGGGTTCAGTCTTCAGTACTCTACCACACCCCTCCTGAGTGTGACCTGGATTATAAGGAGCTGACTGGCTCAGAAAGGTAAAGGTGCAGTTTACTTCAGATCCACTTCCGCCCTCGGTTTTCAGGCTCCCATTCAGCATGTGTCACAATGATGCTGAGCCCTGACATTGTTCCTCATGCAGCCACAGAACTCGTCATAAGCACAGCTGCGTCCTGGGCTACTGTCAACAGCTCCTCTCTCTCAGAATGAGCCTCAGTTAAGACGCCCCAGTCCTCCCCGGCTAAGTCTCACTCTTGGAGCTGAAGTATTGATGACTCTTAATGGCTTAATGTTATCCTTCTTTGTTGAGCTTTGCATGTAAAAGAGGCCCTAATGCCTTCGAACTTGAACTAAGCAAGTGAATCTTGTGGGAATTCTAGGGACCTAGGGAAACAGAATGCTTCTGGGCCTGAACACCTAACATGGTGACATCTGTGGGATAACCCTTCCCAGCCTGGGCCCAGGGGCCCAGGCAGGTCTAGAAACGTGGAAGTCATCTTATCCTGTAAGGAAATGAATATCAATAAACCATTTCTGTGTCTTCTGCTTCCAGATGCAGGGGCCACCCTGAATGATGAGCGCCTGCAACTCTTAGATCCAGGACCCCTCATCCCTGTTATTTATTTCCTTTTCCCGTTACTGGGGTTGAGTTCACATCCTCACCAAGGCCAGGCAAATACTGTAGCTTTAAGCCACACCCCCAGCTCCCACCCTCTTTTTTGTGGCACTGGGGATGGAACCCCGAGATGCTCTTCTGCTGAGTCACATCCCCAGCCCTTTCTGTGTTTTTAAAAAAATTTTTTTTATCTTGAGACAGGTGTTGTGAATGCTTTATAATAGTAAGGGATGTGAACAGATTGGACGAAGACAGACAGGTAGCATCTTTCGAATGCACATTTATTCACACATCAATTCCCACAGCAAATTGCTGCTCTGTAAGGAATCCACAGACAGGTGCAAGGGCCCCATCCCAGTCATTCATATGAATAGGAGACCAAGTCAATTTCAGGTTCCTCACTAACCAAAGTTCAAGTCCAATTCCAGACAGGTTAAGAGAGCACACTGGTCTCCTATGGAAGGCCTGCAGGAGGTAGAGGCTAGGATACAGGGCTCAGGACCAAAGCTTTAGTTGGAGATGATCTTGTCTGATCGACTGCTCTTCAGTTTTTCCTTGTATGTGGTTTTTATGATAATTTCCACCCATTTTATCTGTCAGTTTAGCTATAATAGTCAAGTGATTTGTTCTTCAGTATAACCAGTTTTTGTTTTGTTTTGTTTATTTTTATTTTTATTTTTTGGTACTGGGGATCAAACTCACAATCTGGTGCCTGCCAGGCAGGTGCTTACACCACTGAGCTAAATCTCTGGCCCTATTTTTTGAGACAGGGTCTCACTATGCAGTTCAGGCTGGCCTTGAACTCACTTTGAAGCCCAGGCTGGTCTTTAACTCACAATGATCCTCCTGCCTCAGCCTCCTGAGTGCTGGGATTAAAGGCATGCACCACCATGCCCCTGGCTCCTTTGTTTTTTTAAACAGGATCTCACTATGTAGTTCAAACTGGCCTTGGACTCACAGCCATCCTCCCACCTGAGCTTCCCAAGTGCTGGGATTACTGATGTGTGTCACACTGCTGGTTTAACCACTCAGTTTCTTTGGGTGCTATTCTCTTAGGGTTCATAAAACCTCCTCACCTCTACTGCCAGTATGCCATGATGTCACTGTGGGCTTGACGTGACCGACTCCATGTTCTTTACCACTGGGTTGTGCTAAACTGAACAGGCTGATTTCAAACTTGTGACCCTCTGGTCTTAGCCTCTGAGTAGCTGGGATTATCAGCTCCCTATTTATAGATGAAGGCAAAGAGCCTGAGAGAACCTAACTTGATCGATTAACTCATAGTCATCTCTACTGTATGGCTACTCTCTGTACAACATGAGACACCATCTCTCTCCAATGCACAGGATAAGCCAAAGGAAGGTTCTTGAGTCCTTATGTCCTCTGGCTTCTGGATTTTTAATTTAAAAAAAAGTTTTTTTTCCTCCAGGGAATGCCAGGCAAGAGTTTGACCACTGAGCTGCACCTCCAGCCTCTGAATGTTTCTTGTAGAGCTCTTTTCATTGGTTCTCTCTGTCGAGCAACTGTCTTACAGTTTCATCTTGCAAGGCAATCTGACCATTTAACCCTCCCTTCCGGAAGGTTAAGTTATTGCCCGACATCTCACAGCAGGCAAAGAGGCAGGCAAAGGTCAACCCTTGGTGAAGACTCACAGCCCAAGTGCTCAGGGCCAGGGGTCCCGGGGCGATGTTCTTGGCAGAGGGAGCTTATGTTTAGATTTGACTGCTTGGTAGTCATTAACAGTTTAAGGGACCCAGCATAATCTCTAATGTTGAGGTTCTGGTTTTAAAACCCTTTTCCTCTGCCAGATGTAGTGGCACACGCCTGTAATCCCGGCATTCTAGGAGGCTGAAAGTTTGAGACCAGCCTGGGCATTTTAGTAAATTAATGAGTAAATTAATGAGACTCTATCTCAAAATAAAAAATACCAAAGGGATGGGGATGTAGTTCAAAGTGAAGGTTCTGTGTTTGATCCCCAGTACTGAAACAAACAAACAAACAAACAAACAAAAAATCCCCTTTCTAGACTGAGGGTGTGTTTTCCTACTGAACAACTCTGAGTGGTCATTTCCCTTCAGATCACTCACCTGGGATAGGTAACGGGCTTCGGGCACTGCATGGAGACTTGCCATCTTAATTACATCTAGGCTGGTAAAACCCAACCAAACTAATCGCAAAACACTCGGCCCAATAAAAGAGCCCTCTTTATATAGTGGAGAAATTAACCTGGGTTGAGCAGTAGAGGTTAGAGAAACTGCCATAAAATATAATTATAATAATAATAATATTAATAGTGCTAGCTTCTGCATGGCCTCTTGCCTTTCATCCCAGATCTGACAGTGACTGGCTACTGTTAATATGGTTTGGCCCTGTTGGAACTGTACACAGGTGAAGAAAATAAAG
Source organism: Dasyprocta punctata (assembly GCA_004363535.1). Classification (NCBI taxonomy): domain Eukaryota; kingdom Metazoa; phylum Chordata; class Mammalia; order Rodentia; family Dasyproctidae; genus Dasyprocta; species Dasyprocta punctata. The sequence continues at coordinate 36,847 of RJWM01004630.1, read as the reverse complement.
CAGGGAGTTTGTTTTGGGTTTGGGTCGGGTCCTCTTTCTGTCTGGGGATGCCAGGAGGTGAATGTGGTGGGCTTGACATGGCTCTATTCCCGGGGTTTTGCTTTGTGTAATTACTAGGAAGACAGACTCTTAGAACCCTGTTTTCATCTTATGGGGCTGTATGCTTCACCACCGATTGTTTCTGTTTCCGTCCCAAGGATTGCTGGCTTTGGCCAAGGAGCTAGGCTGGTTTCGTGGTTGAAATGAGCTCCCCGGGACCCTGATCATGGGACAGAAGAGGGAGGCAGGGAGATGCAGGTGAGGTTTATTTTCAGCAAGTGTCATGTTGGGCTCCCTTTCTTTAAACTTCATGAGTTTGGGGACTGTGCTCTCCAGAGTCACCTATTAGATGAGCGGCTTGGGAAGAGCTCAGGATAGGGAGGTTCAAATAGATCTAGGTGTGCAAACTGGGCTGCCAGCTCAAGGTCAGCCCCGGAACAGGTGGTCACCTGTCATCTCGCCTTTCGGGCTGTAGCACAGTGATGAAGAAGAGTAGCCTTTCCAGAACCTAGAGGCCTGGATGCAGGTTCTGGCTCCATCACCTCAGAACAATGTTTAGGCTTCATTTGTTTCATCTGAAATAAAGAGAATGGATTTAGTCACTGTGGGGATTATGTAAAATACTACTGGTATATGCAGTATCTTTAGAATTATGTAGGTTGGGTGTGATGCTGTAATCCCAGCACTCTGGGAGGCTGAGACAGGAGGATCATAAATTCAAATCCAGCCTGGGCAACTTGAGACTCTGTCTCAAATTAAAAAATAAAAAATGGGCCAAGAATATAGCTCTGTGCAAAGGCCCTGAGTCTAATCTCCAGTACTAGGGGTGGGGAGGAGGAACTATGCCAGGAGTCAGTTCAGCCTACAGTATCAAAATGCTGTTTTTCTCTGTTTCACTCTGAAGTCTCTCCAGGCTTTCCGGTATTCAGTTACCAGTGAATTACCAAGCAAGAATTAGTTACCGGCAGGCCACAGGAAAGGTGTCCTCAGTGGTCAAGGGTCAGTTTGGCAGCAAGAGTGGAGGACCCCCACAGCACGGTTACCTGGCCCTAGCTCTGCCTTTTGGCCTTGGTCTGAGGTTTCTAGAGTCTTCAAGCAGCAGAGGTGGCAACTGCTCTCCCATATTCCTGGGCAATCGTGGGAGTGGGAAGGGTGAGATGCTGAGTGACCCAGTAGCCAACTCTTTGAAGTCCAAGAAGTTCATTTGCAATAAATGTCCCAGATTGGGAGAAACATCCAGCATCTGTATGGAAGCTGAAAGTGTGGGGGATGGCTGGGCACCGTGCTGGAAGGAGGTCCCAAGAAGCACCCCAGTCAGGAGGGCGCTGCTGAGGAAGACTCAGCTAGTGCACCTCTGTTTCCAGGTGTGTGCGATCCACAGGCATCGTTAGAAAGCCTCGGTTACAGACCAGTCTTCCCGTGCTCAGAAGGCTTTCACCGTGCTTTCCCAGGGTTACTGCTGTACTAGTGTTACGTGGGATAGGGGTGCGGAATACGACTTGCGGTTGTGCATTACCCTTGAAGCCAGAGCACCTCCAAATCTGAATAATCCTAGGGGGCTCCACTTGGTATTCACATAAATAACCTCTGTCAGAGGACAGTGGGGCACACGGAGGCATCCGTAAGAATCCTAAACCAAGTAGCCAGGTGTGGTGGTTCACGCCTATAATCCCAGCACTCCAGAGGCTGAGACAGGAGGAATGCTGCAAGTTTGAGGTCAGCCTGGACTACATGTGAGACCCTGCCCCCAAACAAACAAACCAATCAACACACAAACCTAAGCCATGAGAAAATCGAAACAATTTGCCTTCCTAAGGGTAACTATGGGGTTTAAAGAGTTGGTTGTGCTGTGAAAAAATAAGCAACTCAAAGGCAATCAGCAGGAATATGGAGGCTGCTATACATTAGGAATGAGCTGGTGAAAGCACATTTCAAAATGTTAACTGTTTGACTGCTGGGTGTGGTTGTGCATGCCTGTAATTCCAGCATTTGGGAGGCTGAGGCAAGAGGATTGCCATGAGTTTGAGGTCAGTGTAGGATACATTTTTGACTTCAAGACCAGCCTAACTACATAGTGAGACCCTTTCTTACCCCTCCCTCTGTAAGGTCAACTGTTTGAAATTCTCTTTTTAAAAAGTTTTAAAATTTTCGAAATGCTAAGGATTGGTCCTGCAATGGGAAGTACAATTCAGATTTTCACTTGTATTTTTTTTCTGCCAGTGCTGTAAAAAGTGAGAGTATCAGCATGAAGAGAGTGAATGTCTGCCACAGGCCTGGAATTGATCCTTTGACTTTCTACTCTATTTCCTCTTGGAATCACTGGGTTCATGAAAGAAAGTGATGAAAAGTGTGCAGCGTGTTAGCTTTAGTCTTTGTCTTACTTTCACTTGTCACATGATACCAGTTGAGGGGCTCACTGCCTTCACCTCAGTTTCCTCATTTCAGAACCATGGAATCGCATGGTAATGATGGCTTGTGGGTGCTTTGGTGCAGGCTGTACGGATGAGAAAGTGTGGTCGGCTCCATCAGGACCTATTTTGTTACTCTCAAGGGTTGTTAGTCTACCCCAGAATGAGGTAAATATTTGGACGACATTGAAAGATGTTAAAATACAACACGCAATTTGACCCAGTGTCTAAATGTCCTCTTACCTCCAGAGAAAAGCATTGGCTGTATGGACATCAGCCTGGAATAAACCCCATGGATATTCAGGGTATCCTCAGAAAAGGAAAATGCAAAGCTTCCTACAGGCAAGGCATGGCCTTAGAAGCAAGTTTTACAGAGGCTGGTTACAAAAGTGGGTGTTTACATCTGAGAGTATGGGCGTCTACATTTTTCTCAATAAATGTGCCTGCATTTGCATGCTTGTGTGCTCATTTTAATATTTCAAATCCACATGTGAATTAGTGTATGTTTATTCATGATCTTGAAATGTGTCTGTATTTTCTTCTTCTCCTATGAGAGAAAATAGAAGCTCAATAAATGACGTTTAGGGTTGCCTTTTCTTTAAGTAGAGGAGGAAAAGGACAGCCAGATCTACTCCAGTTCTCTGGTGTCTGGACTGGGCACCAGCTTGGGCGAGGCCTCGGAGGATGCAGGGCCTTATTTTCTGCAATCGGGGCAGCACCAGGGCTGTGTGGCCCTTGCTGTGGGTTGATTTCTGCTCTCCTGCATTGCTGCCTCGTGCTTTGTCTGGAGCACAGGGAGACGAGTCCTTGCCCCTGTGTGTGAGAGCTGATCAACCTCTGAACTCTTGCTTAAACCACTTTCCTAAAGCATCCAGTTTGCACTGCAATCAGCTCTTGTGTAGGACTCAGATCCCTGACTCCCGAATATGGAAGTGTTAGGTTCTCATACTTTCTCTTCTGCCCAAGAAAGATGTGCTTCCATGTAAGCAAGGCGAATTTGTGTGGCTGTGTATTATGGTTGTGTGTGCACATTGGATACCATCCTAAAAAGGAAGAAAAAATGCAAGAAAAGTATTAGGTGCCTGTGACATCTGGATACGGTCCTGTGCGTTCAGTGGTGACCTGATCATATGAAAGATGCATAAAACTTCAACTCTGAGAAAGAAGTGATTCAGGCCCATGAAGACAAACAGGTTCGACAGCTTCTCCTGCCTCTGATAGCTATTGACTGGTGGTGCATGCTGATTTATAGCAGTGGCAAATTCCATACCAATGGGTCTTCATAAAGAGAATTAGTGGCTGTGTAAACTCAATGTTCTGAAAATTAGGCACTGAAGCTAATTGCCTTGTAACTCCCTGGGCTTTTAGAGCTTAAGGTGAGCTCAGAAGAGTAGAGTATGGGTGAAAAATCACAGAATCACAAGTTTTTGGACTGTGAGAAGTGTATTTTCTCATGCATCCAATGTAGGTTTCTATGAAGAGGAAATAAGATAACACTTAACCCTGTGCATGGCATATGATAGATGTCAGCAGATGATGACTACTGTTATTAATTATCACTAGAAAAGCTCAATTATAAATATAGGAGTTGAATACTTTTGAGATTGGTGCTGCTGTGGAGTTTTCTCCAAAGCAAAGCTGTCTGTGACCCAGGTGTTCAAGTCATGGACTCTGTGAACACAATTAAAAAAAGAAACCCTCTCCACCTGTGGAGTCATTGAGCACCCTGTCGTGAAGATCACAGAAGACATATCGCTGCCTCCCAGGAGAGACGTGAGAGGCACAGCCCTGGCCCTTGCCCACAGGAAGGCTGAAATTCATGAGGGAAAGTGAATCATGCAATGAGTAACAGTATTATTTGGAATGATACAGGAGGTGCAAACTAGCAGGAGGGAGGCTGAGGAAGGTTCGGGAGAGTGAGTATCGTCTGACTTGGAGGTTGGGAGGATTGCAGTAGGCAGAATGGTGTGTGGAAGCAAGCAAAGCACCAAATATCAGGTATGAATCTGGGTTTGCAAGGGTAGAGGATGTGTAAAAGCTGGAAAGAGAGGTTGGGCTTAGATGATGAACTAAGGTCAAAGAGTTGGGGCTTTGCTCCAGTACTCAGTAGAAAGACATGAAAGGTATTTTAGCAGACAGATGACAGTTATACATTGATAAGGAGTATGGGGAGGGTTAGCTAGGGGCAGAGAGATGGGAAGAAGAGAAAGAAGTTGGGGAACCATGGCAGGAGCCCACGTAGGAGGGGGTCTAACCAAGGTGGAGGTGGATGGGACAGAGCTTCTAAAGGAAGCATCAAAGGTAGGACCAGAAACAGATTAGATGAAGTCAGAGTCTATGTTGGATGATGGTGAAAATGACTACTGGTCTCATTTGTTCTGCTTCCCCAAACATCCCAGAAGCTGCTTAGAAGTTCACATCAATTTCCAAGGAGACAACGACTGGAGAAAAGATGAAAAACCTAGATTCCAGCATATTGTCAACATGGGGTGTTTTGAGCAAGTTAATCAACAAGCCAAGATTAAAGGAAGAGAAGAACATGTGGCGGGGGATATCTGTGTAGGGCTCCCCTTGCAGTCATGATATGACAGAGGTCATAAAGAAAGGTCATGCCCATACAGAATATCAACTCAGGATTGGCGACCAAACTAAAATTCACTCCCATTTAAAACGTGGAAGATGGCTGGGCGTGGTGGCACATGCCTTTAATCCTAGCACTCAGGAGGCTGAGACAGGAGGATCATTGTGAGTTCAAGGTCAGCCTGAATTGAATAGTGAGACCCTGTCTCAAAAAATAGGGCCAGGGATTTAGCTCAGTGGCCTAAGTGCCTGCCCAGCAGGTGTGAGGTTGTGAGTTTGATCCCCGGTACAAAAAAATAAAAAGTGGAAGATGGAACAAAGGTGGATAGGCAGAGAAGGCTGTCTGAGAGGTAGGTGAGAATGGAGAGTTGCCACCTAGAGACCGGTAGAGGAGATGTTTCAAGAAGAGAAGTGTCCAGAGGTGGTGTGGCGGCGTATGTCTGTAATCCTGGCATTCTGGGAGGCCAAGACAGGAGGATCATGAGTTCAAGCTCAGACTGGGCAATTTAGTAATTTAGTGAAACACTGTATCAAAATGAGAGAGAGAGAGAGAGAGAGAGAGAGAGAGAGAGAGAGAAAGGAAGGAAGGAAGGAAAGGAAGGGAAGGAAGGAAGGAAAGAAAGGAAGGGATGGGAAGGAAGGAAGGAAGGAAGGAAGGAAGGAAGGAAGGAAGGGAAGGGAAGGGAAGGGAAGGGAAGGGAAGGGAAGGGAAGGGAAGGAAGGAAAGGGAAGGGAAGGAAGGAAAGAAGGAAGGAAGGAAGGAAAGGTTGCAGAAATCAAGGTTAGAGAGTGAGAAGAGACCATGAGCTCTTGGAACTGGGCAGCTCTGTGCCTGGAAAGAGTGTCAGTGAATATCAGTGGCAGCTGTGGGGTTTGCAGAGGCAAAAGTGTGGTTGAAGGAGGGGAAGAACTCTTCCCTGGAGATTCTGTCACGTGAAGACTGCAATGTTAAACTGGAGAGTGAGTGGGTCACAAGTGAGACTGGTGGGCTAGGAGAGATCCAGTCAGGTTACTAAGCAGAAGAGAAGTGGTAATTGTAAGTGGACAAGATTAAAAGTTGGAAAAGAAGGGTAGCAAAGCTGGTGCCCCGTGCAAATGTAGCCTGGCTGGCTGTTTGAATGGATGACAGACTGGAATGCTGAGAGAGGTCAAGGCAGGAACTGTGTTCTCAGGGAGAGGAGAATCCAGGCTGTTCTCAGGGAGGAAGGGGTTTAGAGACACCATGGAATTCCCATGGGAATTGTGTGTGGCTTCCACAGGGAACAAAGGAGAGACTCTGGAGGTGGTGACTAAACGTTCACCACACAGCAGGACAGGCTGGGTGAAGCTAGGGACCTTCTACAGCAGCATTCAGCAGGTTTGGGACCAGCATGGGGAAATAACACCGGGACTGTGCGCTGGTCCCAGCAGTGCTGGGACACAGGGACCTCTGTCTTCAAGGGCAATCAAGAATGCAAACCAGCAAGATGCTAGGAATTTGGAAGAAATAAAATTGGTTTCCACTTCTTAGCTTGAAGCAGGAACATGGTAGCCAGCATCGTGTGCAGGCCGCCTCTCCCGACCTGTCCTCCTGGCCCCTTTAGGTTATCCTGCTAGGTCCCCCTTGCCTGATTTTTTCAACCTCTCTGAAAGATGAGAGCACGACTCCCCTGGGGGACAGGAAAATCTGGCCCATTGTTTGTGCTCCCCACTACTTATCCGAGCAGGATGTCTGGCTTCTTTATGGCTCCCTTAATAGGCAATGTTTAATCATCACGGTCAGGCCGTGAGGGACAGCCAGCCAAGAGCAGCAGTGGCTTAGTGGCAGTTTATAGTCCCGGGGCCATATGTCCCAGAGTGGCATTCAGGGTTACAAAGCTATGATGACAAAGACTAGCACAACCCTAACGCCAGGAGCCATGATTGATGACAGGTTACTTTGAATCCACCCAGCAGGGGTGAACCTGTGTCTAAGAGGCGAGTTCACGCGTGTTCTGATTTAGAGCTGTGGCCAGCATCAGGCGGTCTGAGGGACCTGCAGAAAGCCACAGCTTATGAGTGGACCTTATGAGAGGGGAATGAGGGGGAAGGAAGGGGTTGGAAGCCGGTGAATGTGAATGAAGAGCACTGCCATTTGACTCAAAGGACCAGGCCTCAAGTCCACAGGTGACCTGCAGCCCTTGGCCTCATCCGACTATAAAGCCGGCACGCTAGTATTTACCTGGTAGCATTGCTGGGAAGATAAGCGAGGCATGATCATGCTGCTGTGATCATTGTTTGTTTTTGACATTTGTCTCTCCCACCAGACTGTCAAGTCCTTGAGGTGGAAATCACAGGTCATGAGCGGTGTGCTGGCCACGACTGCTCTGGGAGTGAGTGGCCACCGCATTAAGGACGATGACCACTCACTAAGTGTTGATGTGCCGAGTTCTGCACGTGTGTCATCTCACCAAATCTTCATAATGACTTCCAGAGGGAAATGTTGTCATTTAAAGATAAGGATACGGAGGTGTGAGGAGGCTCAATTACCTGCCTAAATTCACACAGCCACTTAGTGAGTAGTGTGGCAGCCTCTTCCCCTGTCTTCCCAACTGTTCCTGGAGAGAAACACGGCGGGGACCGGTGACCCAGGGGCATATCTGCCGGCCACTGTGAACCCAGATGGCAAAGAGGGCCGGTCAGGGACTTGCTTTCTTCTGATACTCTTCACGCTATTTCTCCTACTGGAACTGCTTAGAGACATAAGGCCACCCAGCTTGCCACGCAGTTTGTGTGTTAAGTAAAAACTATTTCAAAACTCTTCACACAAATGAACACTCATTCAGGTGGGTATGGCGCAGGGCGATTCCACTGGAGACTCGGTGGCTGACAATGGGACCAGATCTCTCTGAAGACCTGGAACTTGCCCTGAAGTCTCCTGCTCCAAGCCTGCTGTTCCCCTGATTAATGGACCGGTGGAAAATTCCTCTTGGTTTATTTCTTCTCTTGAACTGAGAGCTAGTCAGGAGCTGCCAGCGCCCCAGGGTGATGTCAGTAGTAGAGTGCCCCACCCTGCCCTGGGGGACACCTGTGTTGCAGGAGGGCCAGGTGGAAATGGGGGCCAGCAAGGCTCTTGGTCAGGCACAGTGCTCTGGGGGAAGGGACCTTGGGAATGTAGCGTTGCTGTTTCCCAGGTCCTTAGGTTTGCCACTTTTTAGCATGTGGCTTGCAAAGTCTTACATGGCAGGCAGGCTTCCTTGATAAGCAAGTACTGTAAAAATACCCCCTAGCAATAGAATTTATGTCATTTCATTTTTAAAATTTCAATTTCAATTTTAGGTGTACATGTGTACAGAACAAAATGATTGCATTCATCATGAGGAGTTGGTACATGGACACAACACATGTTAATTCTTTTTATGCCCCTCATCTCTCAGTCCACTTTCCATTTGCAGATCTATGGCCCTGTTTCCTATACCTGTCTTTTATTTTGCTGTTTAACTTATTTATACTTTGAGTCTCTCTCTCTCTCTCTTAATTACTTTTTGAGACAGGGTCTCACTCTGCAGTTCAAGCTGGCCTTGAATTCACTTTGTAGCCCAGGTTGACCTCAAACTTGAAGTGATCCTTCTGCCTCAGCCTACCAAGTGCTGGGATTATAAGCACACTGCACCACCCAGCTGGATTTCTTGTATAAGAGAAACCATGTGGTATTTAACCTTGCATATCTGATTTATTTTACTTAACATTATTGTCTCAAGGTGCATCCATTTTCCTAGAAATGACTCGAATTTACCCTTCTTTATAGCAGAGTAGTACCTCATTGTGTATAGTCATTTAAACCATTTCAGAAAGCAAAGCCCGTTTTCTGCCTTTAAAAAAGTCTAGAATGATGCCCTCAAACCAACCGTGGTTACCTGTGTGGTGCATTTACGGGTGTCCTACTTTATACTTTACACATTTTCTGCCATGTGGATGTATTGCTTTAATAATCAGAAGACGGGAAATACTAGCATGACATAAGCCTTCCTTCTTGCTCCCGATTCTTCACTGCCATTCTGGGCAGTGTGGGAACCCGGTTGTCCCTTTCCCAGGAGTGTGTCCTCCCCCATTGTACACTGGAAGAAATTCCTGGTCCTTCAAGTTTTCTTGATAGATTTCATTTAAAACAACAAACCAAACAAACAAGCAACACCAAGCAACTCAGCCAACCAAACAAACAAATAAACAAACTGATCTTCAATCTAAAAATATTATTCAAGAGCTGGGCATGGTGGGTCATGCCTGTAATCCCAGCACTTGGGAGGCTGAGGCAGGAGGATCACTGCAACTCTGAGGCCAGCCTAGGCTACAAAGTGAGCTCAAGGTGAACCCAAACTGTATAGCGAGACCCTGTCGCAAAAAACCTCAAAATAAATAAATAAATAAATAAATCATTAAAATAAAAAATAAATAAATAAAATAAAAATATTATTCAACTCCTATAAAGGGTATAATCTTTTAATCAATTTTTTATTTCCTTTTCATCTTTTACCCTAGTCTCAAATCCTTTCTTTCTTTGGAATGATGCTTCCGCGATTCAGTGAATATTTGTCTTTAGATATTATCTATTCTTCTCTGTAAGATAGACTTCTCTGTCTACCCTGTTAATAATAATTTTCCTCCTATAAAATTCTTCCAAAGTCCTCATTTGGGGCATTGTAGCTGGGGCTTTGCTCTGGTAATGAGCTAGGAGAAAATGGGAGAAATGGGAACAAAGTGGATGTATCTGATTCATCTCCTACTCAAGTGCTTTCTTCCTGAGCTCTCCCAAAGTAAGTCCTTTATGACTCTGAGCTGTGCTTAGAATAATGTGAGGATTAGCTCTCAGTACAGATACACACTTCAGTTTAAGTAAAACTGATTTACGAACATTGGGAGGAATTCTTTGCTTTGCAAAAAAGATGCTTTGCTACTAAAAGGATTCACCATAGGATTACTTTATACAGCCAACTCCCCAGTGCATTCAAATGGGATCATTATAAACATGAAATATAAATTCAATATTATAGGTGCCTTCCCAGGCAGTAAGGCATACCTGCTATTTTTATGAACCCAATCTCATGTTTTCTTTCGAAACTTTGGGACCACTCTCTTGTACCCCAAAGATGATGTTGCTGAAAATGTTTTTTTTTTCTTTCGCTGCACTAGAGTTGAACCTAGAACTGTTGCAACTGAGCTACATCCTCAGGCCTTTTTACATATTTAAAAATTTTAAGACAGTGTCTTGTTATGTCCCTAAGTTGCCCAGACTGGACTTGAACTTGTGATCCTCCTGCCTCAACCTTCCAGATTGCTGGAATTACAAACGTGTACCACCAGGCCTGGTGGCTGACAGTGGTTGTGAGGTTAAGCTAAGAAGCATGTGCTCACAGCCTTATACTGTATAAACCAATGCTGAGGGTCACCTAGTTATCGTGATGCTAATTTTCCCTTCCACTGACTTGGAAGTCAGGAGCCTGAGACTGGGACACCCTTTGTTCATTTCTTGCCTTAGAAGCATGGCCTGGAAGTCTTCAAGGCCCATCTAGGTCTGGTTGACTTCCTCTTCCATCCCATGCAGCTGTGTGGTTCAGAAGCTAGGAATCACTTGGGAATTACACAGTGATTTTGGGATTTTACTTTGTGTGACTGTAGTTCTATTGCTTTTAAGTAACGTCATTTGAAGTAATAGAGTTAAGAGCTCATATTTCAAACCAGACATGGTGGCACACACCTATAATCCCAGCACTCTGGAGGCTGAGGCAGGAGGATCGCTGCAAGTTTGAGGTCAGTCAGCCTGTGCTACAGTGAGTTCAAGGCCATCCTGCACTACCTATCGAGACCCTATCTCAAGCAAAACAAAGCAAAACAAAACTAAACAAAACAACCCACATTTCTAGAAGAGAGTGGTGTTTGCTAGCAACATACTTTCAGGGGAGATAGTGAAAACAGCCCGATTGTTCCAAGATGAGAGACGGAACATCCCAGATGTCCCCGTTCTCCTTGCAGGAGTTAGAAGGAAACAGGAGGTATCCCCCAAACACAGGTCTGTGAAGACTCCCAGGGACACAGATGCCTGAAGATGAGGAGTCTGTTTTGCTAGGACTCCAGTCATACCCAAGGAGGAACATTTTTCTATTCAGAACCTCAGTTTCCCTATCTACCATGGTGTGTTTGTCAATTGTCAACTCACGCAACATTTGTGCAAAGTAGAAGATGATCATCATCTACTCTGGGCTAAGAAAGAGTCATTGGATGAAATTAAAAAAAAAAAAAAAGACTAAACAGACACCACTTCCATAATGGAGTCATTTCAACTGCTGCTCGGACCAATCTTGGACAACGGGATGCAGCCAGTGGCTTAGTAAAGACAGACTGCTTTCAAGAGTAATCCCCAAACCCCGGTTTGACTGCTTATGGGAAACTGTCCCCTGGCTTAAGTGTCTAGCGATGGGATTTCTAGCAGAAAGGAGCGAGGCCTCCTGGAGTCTCTGCTAGAGCTGGGCCTCAAGGAGTGAACTTGAACTTATTCCTGCCCAGGACGGGCTGGACCTCAGCTCAGCTGTGCTCAGCATCCGCTTGTCTGTCTCCTTCTCTGTTCCGAGCTCTGCTGTGGCCCCGGTCCTGTCCTTGTCTGCAGCTTGCTTTCCTGTTCCCGTGTCTTCCTTTGCCTTTGCTCTGGTTTGCCTGTTTGGTCAGCCAGAATGCAAACTTGCTTTAATTTTGCTCCTGGCATCAAGGGGTAAAAAAAGTCACCAATTCTTGGATTGGGACACTGATCTTTCTAAAATTATAATGACTTTTAAGCTTGAAGGTCCTTTCCAGAAGGGTACTTTTGCCATCACCACTGACCTCTTCTAACCTTCCTACCCCACACACTGCCACCCTTCGGGGAGTCTGTCCAGGGGGCATTTTCTCCCTGCCATTTGCTCTTCCTCACCAGGATTCCTTGTAAGGCCAGTATTGGGGTTTGGATCTTTGGCATTTCCCTGAATAGCTCTCCCTTAATGTGACCTTCCTGGTAAGACTCCATGCAATGTCCTGGAGCAGGAGGTCCTTTGTGGAGGGCCTGGGGTTTGGGGTTTTTGAGTGTCTTGGGAGTTTCAGTCTACCTGGGGGTTTCTCTGCGTAGCCTTGAATGAACCGGAAATGAGGCCAAGGTCCGTGTGCATACACAGCAGCTATTTCCTGGAAGGGTTCTCTGTACTTCATTTCCTCATGTCTCTGCTATCACCCTTCGTGTGTGTGCCTGTGTGTGTGTGGTGTGTGCTTGTGTAGGAGACTCCACACCAAAAGACCTTTCTTTGTGGAAGGCTTGGGAGAAAGGTTGGCTCAGCATCCTCTGCCTTTGACCTGCACACCCATGGGCAATTCTTTTTCTTCATTCTTCCCAGGGTAGAGAGGGGCCGATGGGGACCTGAAGTCCTGCTCTGGTTCCAGTAGCATAAGACTCAGAGTTTATCAGGCCACAGCAGTGGGTGGGGTGACACCTAGCTCCCCAGACTGTGAGCTCCTGCGGCAGTTGTCAGCTTCTGGAGACCAAGGCTGTCTCCTGCCTTTATCCTATTGTCCTATCCTGGCCACCAGGCCTCAGTGGGCACTGAGGGCCCGAGTGGGTGTGGGGCTGGTGGAGGTGGACGGCAGCATCCTTGGAGTCTGTAACAGCCCGGGAGAATGGCCCTTTCCTAGGGAGAATTCCGGAGCTCCATGGAGGTGGTTGGGATGAGCCTGCTCAGGGAAGAGCTGGTGGGAAAGTGGCCAGGGTGGGTGTGGTTTGGTTTATGGACTCCAGACTTCTCCTGGAGAAGAGAGTTGGTAGCAGAGGGCCCTCCCTAACCCACCAGCCCTGGGGGGCCAGAGGGAGTGGCAGGGCACCTCCCTAGCCACCCACTCCCACTAGGAGGAAAAAGGGAGTGGTAGGAGGCACCTGCATCTGCCTCTTGCCCCAGGAGAAAAGCCAGAGACACCTGCTGGGCCCGCCTCCTCCCTCCCTGGGGAAGAGGGAGGGAGCTGCTACCTCGAGCTGCTGCATGCCCACCCCGGGGGAGAGCTGGCAGCGGGAGAGGTTTGCCAAGGTTTCAAGAAGCCGGGAGCAGATCTCAGGATGTTGGCTAGTTCCCTGGAGACTCTTGTCTAGAATTTTCTAGGCCACTGGGGTTGTCCCTCACTTAGAAGCTTCAGAATGGGGAAGAATGTCATTGGGGAAAAAGGAATCGGAGGCAGAAGACTCCTGCCCTTCCCAGCGTAGGATCTTGCCTGCTGGAATTTGCCCTGTGGCCTAGCTTGTTCTCGCTCCCACCCCACCTTTGCTCTCTGTGGGGGAAGCAGTGGAGTGCAGAGGACCCGTCCCACTGGTGGGCCCGACCTCCCTGACCTTCCCACAGGCGGCCACATCCTGGCTTTGGAGAAGTCAGGTCCCTGGTTTGATGAGCGTTAGGGTGGCTCAGAGCAGCAGGACGACTCCTGGCTGCCATTTGATGCCCGTCTCTACACCTCACTCCCCTTGGCTTGTCAAACAGGCACTGCCATCTCATCTTATTATCATAGAACCTGCCAGTTGTTCTTAGGTGTGTCTGGGTTTTGATGTGTGTGTGTGTGTGTGTGAATTTTATTAATCTGGATGTTTTTGTCTAGAAATCAAGACTTTGTAATAAGCACTGCTATCCCCAACGACAGCTGCAGACAACTGTACATGACCAGCTAAAGAAGGAAAGGGTTGGCTACCTGAAGACCTTTTGGTTCCTAACCCAGGGTGCAACTTCGGGGGTTTTCAGTGACTTGGCAAGCAGGACGACAAGTTCCAGTCCCACCAGCCAGTGCCCCTTCTCGAGAGGGCCAACCAACTTCAGTTGTTGCCCAGAGGTAGAAACAGAGGCCTCCAGTTTGGCCAACTCATAAATATTTGTGATTAAATATTAAGTAGGGTATTGAGTTTATCCCCTAGGCCACACAGTGCCACACAGTCTATGACAGCCACCGACAACAGAACAGAAATTCTCTTCAGAGCAAGACAAGAGGGCCAAGCCATGGACAGAGTCTCAACATTTCACCTCTGGCTTTTTACCAAAACAGACTCCTGTGAAGACTCCTGTCCTTAGCATAGACAAACAGAAAGACTCTCCTTGGTGTTTGCGTTAGAAAACGGCTTGGTGCTTTCCTTGCGGCACCCCAGCAGGAGGCTGTTTGGTGCAAGGCCTCCAGGATGAGAGGAAGTTCTGAGGGAGTAGCAGAGCCAAGATGGAGCCAGTCAGGGTGCGATCTGGGCAGGAGTGCGGCGTCACCTCCGAAGACTCCTTATCCTCAGGGGAATCGCGGACATCAAAGAGGACTCACATTAGAAGGGAATCAGATGCCCTGGATCAAATACTGGAGGAGGCTCCAGCCCAGGTAGCTGAAACTTCTCATCTCGCCATTATCTGATGCTGGCAAAGGGGAACCCGAGCCGACTTCCCTGAGAATGACCAGGGGGCATCCCACACGATGACCGTCCAGGGCTGTGTGACCTGCTGATTGTGCAGTTGGCCTTTCGGTAAATAATAATCACGATTAGCCATGGTAGCCACCGTCCCCTCCCCACCCCCATCCTGATGCCCTGTCTCTCCAGCCTTGGATCTGTGACATCAGGGAAGGAGGAAGCAGAATTCTGACACCCCCAGCCTTGATCTGAGGAGATCACGGGCTCCTCCTGTTCCGGTGTGGCTTGGGTGGAACCGAAGCCCAGAGGAAAGCTGTCCGTGTCCGTGGCGGCTCATAGGCACCCGGGGGGTCTCTACGGCCCCACCGCCCTGGTTGTTTTCTCTAGAAGCACACTCTGGAACTGCGGGTGCCCAGGGCAGCATGCTCAGTCTTCTGCTCTCCCCCCGGTTGTGAGCTGTCACCTGCTTGAAGCCCCCCACGTCCCTTGGTGACCGTCACATCTCCTTTCTGGGTGCCTTCTGCCAGGGCTGTGAGGGAACCCGAGGCAGGCCAGGTTTTGTGCCTCCTTGGGGATGTCTGCCGACTTCTGTGGAGAGGATCACAGAGAGGCAAACCTCCGAGTGACACACAGCCCCCTCTGTCCACCATGGGACACGCACAGGGTGCCCCAGGCAGGGCCTTGCGGAAGTGGCCGGTATCCCAGGCCCCTGAGGCCTACTGCTTCCCCTGCCATCACAGAAGTGTCAGGTACCTCCTGGGGAGACCCAGGTCACTTTCTGGGACACCTGGCTTTGATGACCTCACAGAACTCGGGTCCCTGACCTCCAGCTGTGACTTTGTCGGAGTCTGGAGCCCAGCATCAGCCCTGGGGGTGGAGGGGTGCTTTGGTTCGGTACAGTGAGTCAGGGGCGGACAGCTCTACCGCCGCCAGCAAGGCTATGTCCGGCAAGTCATTCAACCTCGGTGGCCTCCATTCTCCCTCTGCAAATGAAGATGACAACATGTCACCCTCACCCATGTGGGGGAGGGCTGGGTGATCACGTGACCCACTTCACTCATGCTTGACATTCAGTAAGGGCTCAACCATTGGCAGCCAAACCTGCAGTCCCCACTCTCAAGGCAGTACAGCCCCCAATTCATACCTCCTTTTTCTGCCACCTTGAATGCAACTGTGAGGGCTCTGCAGACTGGAGGCTGGCATTTGCCTGCCCACTGGAGGGGAGACCTGAGTAGAACGAAGGAGTGAACAAGGTAGGGAGAAGAGGGAGCAGGCCACTTTCAGTCTTTTTTTTTATTTTTTTGGTTTTTAAAGCAGAGTCTATGTAGTTCAGGCTGGCCTTGAACTTACTGTGTAGCAAGCTGGGCGTGCTGGCACACGCCTTTAATCCCAGCACTAGGGAGGCTGAGGCAGGAGGATAGTTGTGAGTTTGAGACCAGCCTGAGCTACAAAGTGAGTTCAAGGCCAGCCTGAACTGCATAGTGAGACCCCATCTCAAAAAATAGGGCTGGGGATTTAGCTCAGTGGCCTAAGCGCCTACCTGACAGGTGCAAGATTGTGAGTTTGATCCCTGGTACCAAACAAACAAACAAAAAAAACCCCAAAAAATGATTGACTGTGTAGCCCAAGCTGGCCTTAAAATTGCAGTGATCCTCCTACCTCAGCCTCCTGAGTGCTAGGATTACAGATGTGCTGCACTACTCCTAGTTTCTCTCTCCTTTTTTTTTTTTTTTTTAACATTTTGTTTTGCTGCCCTTTGCCTCATATTCTCTTGAAACTTGGCATACAATTTTTTGTTTGCTTTTTTTTTGAGACAGGATCTTGGTAAATTGCTCAGTTGCCCAGGCTGCTCTCAAACTAATGATCCTCCTGCCTCAGCCTCTCAAATTCTAGGATTACAGGTGTGTACCACCATGGCCAGCTCCATGTTTCTTAAAGGGCAAAATAACTTGAAATAAGTCACTTGGGACTGATTACTTTTTGTTTAAAAAATTAAATTTCAATTTTTGTCAAGTTACGTAAGTAAATAG
Source organism: Dasyprocta punctata (assembly GCA_004363535.1). Classification (NCBI taxonomy): domain Eukaryota; kingdom Metazoa; phylum Chordata; class Mammalia; order Rodentia; family Dasyproctidae; genus Dasyprocta; species Dasyprocta punctata. Next base: position 20,396 of record RJWM01004630.1, on the reverse strand, counting down.
ATGAAAAAATTGAACATTACTGCTAAGGCTTAAGGAAAACAGCGGTCCTCTTCCTGGGTAGCACTCTACTCTCCATCCCTGTATCCCAGAGAAAACAATTTAAAGTCTTTTAGGCGTTTCTTCTGGTTCTCACGCTCATGTCGCCAAAGAGTGTGCTTTTCTTCCCATCCCTTGACTTTTCACTTATCCACACTGTGAACTTTTTGCTAGGATTTCGGTTGCCAGATTGAGCAAATAAAAATTCAGAATACACAGTTAAAGGTGCATTTAGAGTAAATGTGGCTATTATTTTAGTGCAAGTATGTCTTGTGCAGTATTTGGGGTATATCTAACTAAAGGCTTTTGACTGCTTATCGGAAATTCCAGGGGAACTGGGAATCCTACACTTATCTGACAACCTTTGCCATGGTGGGTGAAATTTTGATTTTCTGTACCCAGCCGACCTCAGGTGCTGTGTCCTCTGTCACTTTGTTAGAGGAGACTCAGGGAACACGAGCTCCTTGTCTATTTCTCTTCGGTAGAATCTTCTCAACCCTCTTATCTCACCTTCTTTTATCTCTGCTCAGGGACTTTAAGAAGAAAACGGCTGTGCACAGGGACCCTGAGCACAGAATTGAGCCCGAGCTCTCTTGGCCGGAGCCGCTCTGGCTTTTCATTGCGTGCCACCTGCTACGCATGGCCGAGCCGTCTCTCCCTCCGCAGGAAACCTAACAGAGTTCAAGGCCCGGACATTTGTGAGATCTGAAATCCAACCTGAATCTACCTGGTTGAAGCCCAGGCTATTAGAATAATCAAGAGCTGTTAAGTTAATAGCATTTAATTGCCTTAATTCTGATCATTAATTCAACAAAGGCAAAACAAAACAAACCCTAAACCCAGGTCCTTAGTCTGCATGAACAACACTCAGAGCTGACCAAGGAGGGATTTCGTGACTTAAATATTTATGACTTGATTCTCCTGGTATTTATTTTGGGAGCAAAGTTAGATTTCTCCTCTCTCTCTCTCTGTTGTTTTTGTTTTTTGAGACAAGGTCTCGCTATGCAGTTCAGTTTGGTGCTGAATTTATTACATAGCACAGACTGATCAGGAATTTGCAGTGCAGTGATCCTCCTGCCTCAGCCTCCAGAGTGTGTGTGTGTGTGTGGAATATAGGCATGCGCCACCACACCCGACAGATTTTTCTGTGGTAGGAGGATCTTACTTTTGTTCTAGAATGTGTTCTCTGCCTCTGGCCATGTTGCTAGTGAGTACAAGATGAGTCTGACTTAACTTCCCAGGGAGTAACATACTGAAGTGTTTGCAAATTGTGAATGTGAACCGCAAAGTATTCATTTTAAATTATTTGCTTTTTCTTTTTGCAGTACTAGGGATCAAACCCATGGCCTTATGCATGCTAGGTAAACACTCTACCATTGAGTTACACCACCAGCCCTAAGATTTTCTTTTTTTCTTTTCTTGGTTATGCAGATTAATGGGCTTCATTGTGGTGGATTTGCACATAGCATACTTTAATCATTTTACCTCTGTCCCTGGCCACCGGATTTTCTTGACACACACAAACTATTCTTTTTTTTTTTTTTTTTTTTTTTTTTTTTTTTTTTTTTTTTTTTTTTTTTTTTTTTTTTTTTTTTTTTTTTTTTTTTTTTTTTTTTTTTTTTTTTTTTTTTTTTTTTTTTTTTTTTTTTTTTTTTTTTTTTTTTTTTTTTTTTTTTTTTTTTTTTTTTTTTTTTTTTTTTTTTTTTTTTTTTTTTTTTTTTGGTTTTTGAGACAGGGTCTTGCTATGTAGCTTAGACTGGCCTGCTACTCAAGGCCACTCTTCTGCCTCAGCCTCCTGAATGCTGGGGTTATAAGTATGTAACATTGTGCCCTGCTCTCTTTTCTTTTCTTTCTTTTCTTTTCTTTTCTTTTCTTTTCTTTTCTTTTCTTTCTTTCTTCCTTCTTTCTTTCTTTCCTCTCCTTCCTCTCCTTCTTTTTTCTTTCTTTCTTTCTTTCTTTCTTTCTTTCTTCTTTCTCTCTTTCTCTTTCTTTCTTTCTTTCTTTCTTTCTTTCTTTCTTTCTTTCTTTCTTTCTTTTTCTCCTAAAACATAAGAAATATGTACTTTCTGGGGCCTCAAGTAGGGTTGTTGGCTATTATCTCAGATTTCCCCTTCTCCCGAGAAACCTGATATGAAGTCTTCATGATTCTGAATCACAGAATATTGTCGTATTTAAAAGTCAGTAAAATTCTTTTCCTTAAATTGCCTGCTTTCTTTCCTCAGGCTCTGAGACTGCTTTCTTCTTCCTTATCTCTGTGTTTTCCTGCATGCCGGGGTGGAATGTCCTTGCCACACCTTCCCAGCAACTGAAACTCTCATCCTGTGCAACCCTGAGGGAAAGAGAACTTTCCAGAGGGAGCCCCTGGGGAACCAGACCACCGTCATCTTCCTGTGTGCTGAATGTGCTTCCTCTGCTGTCTTAGACCCCAGAGGGAGGCAACTTGTCTTTATGAGAATCTTAGCTGGGCATGGTGATGTATGCCTGTATTCCAGCACTCAGGAGGCTGAGGCAGGAGGATTGCCCAGCGTTGGAGGCCAGCCAGAATTACATGGTGAAACCCTGTCTCGAAACAAAAAACAAAAACCAAAACTCAACAACAAAAGAATCTCAAATATCTGTTTCTAATCCTAATACTAAAAGCAAAACAAAAGGCACCAGCCCAGATTCCAAGGGCATCATGTAGGATGATGGGTGGTTTTCCTCTGGGCTGACAGTTGGAACCCGAGTTCACTAGTTGAGAATCTCGAGTTTTCTTTCAGAGAGTTTGAGTCACATAGCTTTTTGCCCGACAAACCCATCAGGATTTACTACTTAACGCTTACTCTAAGACCAGAAGTATCAATCTTCCTAATCATATGCCTTCTAATGTCTCTGGCCAGTGGCTAGTGATTAGTATTATTTATGTTACCAGTGGAGGATTCCCATAGCTTCCAGTTTTATTACATCTCCTTTCTCTTTCTTAAAACTCGTGCAGGGAGAACAGAATGGAGAAACAAGATTTAATCGCTCTGAAATGCCATGTGTTTTACGTAGGCCCAGAAAGCATGTAGTACGGAGTAGATAAGTGCTTTTAAACAACTCTTATGGCAAGCCCACTCTTTAGACCTACTTTCTTGCTATTTATCTATTTATTTATTTATTTTTTCGGTAGTAGGGATCAATCTCACTGGGGCTGCCACACTAACCTGCATTTCTAGCCCTTTCTGTTTTTTAGTTTGAGACGGAATCTTGCTAAGTGGCTAAATGGCCCAAGTTGGTCTTGAATTTACAGTTCTCCTGCCTCAGTCTGTCAGAGTGCTGGGATTACAGGCATGCATTTTTGTGCCCAGCAGTTGCCTCCCACTTTTTGTTTTGCTTTTTGAGAAAGGGTCTGGCTCTGTACTTTAGGCTGGCCTTGATCTCAGTATGCAGCCCAGGCTAGCCTCAAATTTGCAGTGATCCTTTTGCCTCAGCCTCCTGAGTGCTGGCGTTACAGGTGCTGGGTAACTGCCCCTCTGACACTGATTTCACCTTGAGATGGAGAGTTACACAAGTACTCCATGAGAGACCTCAACTCATCTCTCCAAAATGCAGTTCAGGGCAAAGGCCTCTCCGCTCACACTCAGAGCACATCCATCTGGAGTCAGAAGGCTGTGCGGCCCAGCAGCTTGCACACAGAATTAGCTACTTGCTGCTTCTGATTCTGGCTCAGAAGCTGACTCTGGCCTGTGGCACCTCCCTCAACACCTGCCTCAGTTTCCCCTTCTGCAAGTGGGAATTTTAATTAGTCATGAGGGCAGGACTGTGCCTTGATTAGCTAATGACTGTAACAGGCTTTGAAGGAGCTGGCGAAAGCGGCAGTTACAGGTGAGCATGACCCTTAGGAGACCCGCGCCGTAGGCAGCCGGCCTTGTGGATTTGCAGTCCTCTCTCCGAATTTGCAGAGGTTACACTGTGAAACCCCAGGCTCCAGAGAAGCATCACGTATGCTGGCCCCGGGGGGGGCCGGTCCCCATCAGCAACAGGTCACTTATTCATTCTCTCTCTCTCTCTCTCTCTTGCTCTTGCTCTCTGGCCTGCTGAATCCTGGCAGGGGCCAAGGTTGTGAGTGGAACCCTGGGACCAAGGAGATGGCTGGGCATTAACAGGTGTAGTGGCACATGCCTACTCAGGAGGCTGAGGCAGGAGGATTGCTGAGAGTTTGAGACCAGTCTGGGCCACACACTGAACTCAAGGCCACCTGAACTACAGAGCAGACTCTTGTCTCAAAATACACATCAAACCACCGAACTAAACAAGAAACAAATGGAAGACCGCACTGATGCTACACAGCATTCATTGTTCAATAGATGCTGTGAGAGGCGGGTGTGTGTGTGTGTGTGTGTGTGTGTGTAGCTTCCAAGTGGAACTTGTGCGTAGTGTGTGCAAGGCACCACTAACCACATAACTCAGTAAAATCAGTTATTGGGACGTTAACTCCATTTCTTCTATGATTCTGTGTGAGTCTGTGTGTGTGTGTGTGTGTGTGTCTTGGGAATGGAACTCAGGGTTACATTCTCGGCCCTTTAAAAATTATTTTATTTTTATTTTTATTTTGTTTTTGTTTTGCAGTACTGGGGAATTGGACCCAGGGCCTTTGCACTGAGCTACCTCATGACCCCCACCCTCTTTTATTTTTTTATTTTGAGACAGTCTCACTTAATCACTAAGTTACTCAGACTGAGCTCTAATTTGAGATCCTTTTGCCTCAGCCTCCCAGAGTGCTGGCATAATAGGCATGCCCAGCTTACTGTGGGGTCTTGATTATTATGTGGAAGTTTCTCCAACATGACAAGAAAAATGATTCAAACAATACCATGGAGGAATAAAGGAAATAGACTGTTTTTAAAAAGATAAATACCAAGTGTGCTAGAAGACTCAGTTTCTGCCCTCTAGGATTTTATAGTCTGGCTTGATATCATAGGCATGAATATCTACCAACAAAAAGGAAAACAGAAAGAGTAGATAATTTTAGAGGCAGAACATTCCTAAGGTGCAAGTATTGAAAATATACCCTGGAGCTGGGCGTGGTGGCTCATGCTTGTAATTCCAGCATTCTGAGAGGCTGAGGCAGGGTGATTCCAAGTTCAAGTCCAGCCCGGATAATTTAGTGACTTAGCAAGACCCTGTCTCAAAATAAAAAATCAAAGAAGGGCTGGAGTTGTAACTCAATGTGAAGGCCTTGCATTCAGCGTTCAGTCTCTAGTGCCGTACACGCTCGTGTGTACGTGCACACACACACACACACACACACACACACACACATGCACACACGAAAGGAGAATAGAAGAATTTCTGGAATTATTTTGCTTGATGATCTGGAAGGAGTCAGAGAGAGAGTATGTGCCGACAGTAACGAAGACAAGGTATAACGGGACCTGGCTCTCTCGCTCTTCTCTGGCCTGAGTCTAAGGCTTGCTGTGGAAAACCGTGGTTGACTTTGAGTCTTAAGAAAACCAAATTTGGTTTCAGTAGTCACTGTTTTATTTTATAACATTAACATAGATTTAATTCAGCAATTTAAAAAAAGTACAAGGTCAGGTGTGGTGGTGAACACCTATAGCACTCCTGAGGCTGAAGCAGGAGGATTGCTTGAGTCCAGTAGTTCAAGCCCAGCCTGGACAACACAGTGAGACTCAGTCTCAAAACAAAAAACAAAAAACAGGCAAGTGTGGTGGCACATGCCTGTAATCCTAGCAGTCTGGGAGGCCGAGGCAGGAGGGTTGCAAAGTTTAGCTCAGTGAGAAGGCCCTGGTTTGACCCCCAGTACTACCTCCCTCCAAACAGAGAAAAAAATGACAATCATCCATAATTTTACTGCCTTGCTATTATTAAGATTTTTGATATATGATCTTTCAAATTTGCACATAAACAGATCCCTTTTCCTTTTGACAATCTTATGTGGCTGTGTCCTTTGCTCCTGTGGCCGCCCGCAGCCTGCAGATCGGAGTCCCTTCTCCCTCCTCCTTCCTGCTTCCTCACTTCCCCTGCTGTCACTTCCCAGGTGTCCCTCTCTCCCCCAGCACCCCAGTTCTCTGCCTTGCTTAGCATCTAGCTCAGACCACCGGTCTGCAGTGGCCAGGCCACCCAGGGACGTGTGGCCTGCTGGGGTCTGGAGCAGAGGTGGGGCCGCCAGATGTTTTCTGCTAAGGGGTGAATTTGGATAGATCTTTTGCATAGGGGAAGGGGACTCAGAGATGGAGGGAGAGGGAGGGAAGGGAAGAAAGGAGGGGGTAGGAAGAACTAAGATGTGTTATGAATGTATACTGACAGTCCATGATGGGTGTAATCCTTCTGTACTGCAGACGTGTACTAATAAAAGTACGCTGGGCATAGCAATCCCAGCACTGGGGAGGCTGAGGCAGGAGTGTTGCTGTGAGTCCAAGACCAGTCTGTAATACACAGTGAGATCCTGTCTTAAAAAAAAAAAAAAAAAAAAAAGATACAAAAGGGTGAATTTTAAGGCATTACACCAATTATTAAGGATGAATTCTCACAAAAAATGTGTTGACACAAGTCACACACACACACAGAAACCTGTCTCATTTTTTAGTTGTTACTTATTTCTACCAAATGTCCTGGTTCCAGTCCTCTTACAGATTAGAAGTCGATTGAAGACAAGGACCTTCTGTTGTTTTTCGTTACTTTAGTGCTCACAACTCTCAGTGTATTGCTGCCTTTAATTTCCCCCAAATCTTTTGAGGCAGATCCATTTATCTATTCCTTTTTTTGTTTGTTTGTTTTTCCAGTGCTGTGGAAGGAACCCAGGGCTCACACGTGCCAGACCAGTGCTCCCCCACGGCCTTCTATAGATGATTGCCAGTGTCACACAGCTCTGGAGGAACGGAGCCAGGGCTGTGCGCAGGCCCAGGCCAGGGGCACTGCTGACTCCGGAATCCCAGGACGGTTTAGTCACCATCCTTCAGACAAGGAAGGGCCGCAGGAAATGAGTGGCTCTTTTGCATCTCACCCCAAAAATCTCAACCTAGTTAAAACTGGAGTGTGGGGCTTGTGACTCCTTTTCTAGTGCTCTTGGTGACATCATCTTCCCTGCCTGCTGGAATTGGGCCCAAGTCTGTGTGACACCCTTGGACACAGTGTGGTGTCACCAGTACCATGGCCACCACTCTCTAGGCCCAGGCCTAATTACTTTTAGTTACCACTCTTTGTTCCAAGTGGTTCCTTTAAAGTGAGATTGTGTAACAAATAATGACCTCTTTCCCATTTAATGATATGATCCTTTGGTCCATTATCCTTAATAATAGATGCCACATAGAGACATCACCCACATACAGGGGACACTCGTGTCCTGACTTTTCTTTTCTTTGGAATCCTCAAAAGAGGAAGTTCCTGAAAGCCCAGAGTCTCCCTGGGGGTCCCTGACTTGAAATCCTGAGCGCCCAGTAGGACAGTTGCCACAAACCCTCCTTCTTAACTCTGTTGTCCTCCTCCCGGGTTGGCTTGGCTCCCGAGGGAATGTGCTGCCGTGGAGATGGACCTGACTAAGGAGAAGGCCCTTTCACGCATCACCTTTCAGGTTTGGGGATCAGGAGGTGGCAGTTTAAGCATCAGCTGATGGGCCCCTGACAGACCCAGTACAGCCTCCAGTTTGGTTTTCCTTATTTTACTTCCTCTTTACATCACTACGACCCTCTCCTTTCACACCTCAAAGGCAAATGAATGGCTTCAAAGGGAGCGCGCACCCCAGTACCCTCCAGCCAGGCTTCACCAAGCACAGAGTTCTCTTGGGCTTTCTTTTTCTTTTTTGAGCCTTGTAAGGCACATGTTTGTCCCCATCACCCTGCAGGTATCAGCATTCTGATAACTGCCTCATCACTTCCCTTCCTTCACGGGTTAATTCTCCTCATTCCTGAAGTTCTTCTCAGGCCTTCCTCCCCCTCTGGCCAGAAGGCATGAGTCAGTCCAGGCCCCTGATGAAAAGAACCTGGGCTCTTCTCTTCCTTCTTCTCTAACCACCCCCGAGGAGTAGGAATTTCTTCTTAGACTCACACAGAGGTGACCTCTGGGGTAACAAGGATCCATTTTCCTTGGCCAATGCAAGATGGTTTCCCTGCCAGTATTTCCCAAGTATTTGCATAGATGACTCCCAGACATCCCCAGTCCACTTTGAGAGCATGAATGGCTGCAATCTGGAGTATTCCATATGGATCTGGCCCTGTACAATTAGACCATAGTACCCTACTGTATTTTGACACAAAATTTTATTGCACCACTGGACAAAGAGTACCAAAGTATCACTGTACTGTTTTATTTAAACATCATAATTCTTCAAGATAATTATCATCTATTCAAAAAACTCAGGGTTGGTGAGAGTAATCACATCATAAATGATAGGCTTGGTTTCAATTCCAGGATTTCTTGGTTCTCCAGCTAGCACCTTCCCATGACAGCATGCTGGCGTGACAAGATGCGACTGACTTACAGATCTCTGTGCTGCTCCAGAGGTGTGGGGAGGCCCTTCCTTTGGTGAGCAGTGGTTTCATATCTGGATGCCCTCGGGGTGGTATAAAGTACTGCTTTCAGTACATCTGGGTTGTCATGGCAACACTCATTTGGCGACTAGGAGAGGGTAAGGAATTTTCTTTCTTGATAAATTGAGAGTCCTAGATCAGAATGGGTTTCACAGTCTCCTCACATGACATGTGGTAGAAAAATATGGTGCTTTAAGTTGGTTTATTTATTTTTTATTCTTATTTTTTTGGTACTGGGGCTTGAACTCACAGCCTCACGCCTGCCAGGCAGGCGCTTAAGCCACTGAGCCAAACCTCTGGCCTGGTACTTTAAGTTTTAAAAAAAATTATTAGCGTAAAGGACACATTGGCATTCTTTTCCCTCAGAACACTGTCCTCACTTGGAGCACAATTATCCTGTCATTCTGGAAGTTGTCTTTCATGAGTGCCTTTAGTCGTGAGGTCATGGCTGCCTCCATGTCCTGATTGGATTCAAAATATTTACCATTCACGGTCATTTTGACTTTAGGGAAGAGCCAGAAGTTGCTCCGTGCCAGATCTGGTGAATAAACTGGCTGAGGACACACTGTAATATGTGTGTGAGCCTGCCTTTTATATTGACATCTAATAACATTCACCATAGTTTTCATCACACTTTTAAAGACACTCATGAAAGAGAACTTCCAGAACTGTTTCAGAAAGTGACGAGAATGATGGGGTAAGTGTGTTCGACATGAGAGGGAATTTGTGGAAGGTGGTTAATTGCAATTTATCATTTACAGTAATAAAGTTTTTAATTTAAATATTGACTGCATTTTTCAGTCATACTCCATAGAATATTCTCATTTTATAAATGAGAAAATGGTGACCCACAGAAGCTAAATCACTTGCTCAAGTCCATAAAGGTGATGACTGGTAAAGGCAGGAGAGTATGGGGTCATCCAGGACACTTATTGGAGCGTATGCTTCCCATTTCGGCTGCTTTCACAGTCTGTAACTTTAAGACTGATTGTTAAAAAGGTAAACCTGTTTTTAGCAAAGTCGACCCCAAAGAACTATATACAACTTATTAAAAAAATGGAAAAGATGCCACAGGTCTGTAATCCCCAGCACTCTGGTAGGCTGAGGCAGAAAGATTGCCAGTTCAAGCCCAGCTTGGGCAATTTAGTGACCTTAATGAGACCCTGTCTCTAAAACAGGTGGTGTAATATAAGTAGATGAGGCCCCTGGCTTGAATCCCCAGTACTGCATGTGTGGGACGCTGTAATCAGCTAAGGCCGAGTGGAGCAGGGAGCAGGTGCAACGGGGTGGCCAGGCCGGGAACAGCACAACTATTTCTGCTGCTTCCGGAAAGACAAAATCCATGCCCCATCTCCACAGACTTCAGATGGTAACTCGCACGCGAACCAGACACTCTTTCCTTTTTAAAAGGGAGTGCTGGAGAAGAGATAAGATGCGAAACTCCCGGGGCCATGTGAATAAAGCCTTAGCTAACCCGAATTTTTAGCTGACCAGAAGCCACTCCTCCCATCATTGGTCTGATAACGAAGCTTTTACTGTCACTGGTAGCCTTTATGACAGATGATCATTGCTCTGCCATTCACTTAATTTTGTTTTTAGAAATCTGATTTCCGGATGGAGTTGTATATCGCTAGATTCCTCACCCAGCAAAGCACTGCCGCTCCTGAGGGCAGTGTGTGTGCATGTGTGCTTGTGTGTGTGTGTGTGTGTGTGTGTGTGTGTGTGCACGGTACCCTGGGCACATCAAATGCTACCTGCTGCTTTGGATCCCCCCACCCTGCTCCATCTTCAGTTCTCTGAATTCCAGCTGAAGACTCAGGGCCATCTTTAGAGGGAGCGCAGTGGGCAGGGGCTGCCATGTTTTGTGTCCCGTCCATCAGGCAGGAGTTCAAAGGCAAAGTCATGTTGAAAGAAGCCCAGAGGGTGCTTCAGAGGAGTGCGTGTGACAGGGGCAAGGGCAGAAAGGTCTCTGCTGCCTTTTGTGGGTTGGAGTATAGGGCTGGAGGCAGGGATTGGAAACCCTGCGACCCAGCCTTTTGCCTTATTTGGAGATGCCCACCATGAGCCCAAACGCAACCTTTCTTGAGATCCATGCAGACAGGGCAAGGACATGAGCTTCCCAGAGGTATTTCCTTGAAGCATAATCTCTTTTGAAATGGTCTATTCTAGGAGTGCCAGCCTAAGGCATGGTTGGTGAAATTATATTTGGAAAGATCTATTTAAATGGTGGCCACATTCCATTCTTTTTTTTTTTTTTTCTTGGCACCGGGGATCGAACTCAGAACCTCGTGCCTCACAGACAGGTGCTTAAGCTGCTGAGCCAAACTCCCAGCCCTAGTTTTTTTGAGGCAGGGTCACACTATATAGCACTCATGTTGAAGCCCAAGCTGGCCTCGAACTCACAACGCTCCTCCGACCTCAGCCTCCCTAGTGCTGGGATTAAAGGCGTGTGCCACTATGCCCAGGTGCACGTTCCATTCTTAATAGAGTGTCTGTGCTCTCCTAGTTACTGGCACCTTCAAAGAAATCTAGAAAGACGTAGTATTTAATCTCTGATGACTAATGTTCTTTAATTTTTATCTGCTGATTTAGGAACTCACTCTTTGACTTGGCCAAGGATGTGCTTGGGATTGAGTCTATAATCTCCTTTAGCCTGTAATACTGTGAATCATGATGGAGAAATGGGAGAATGTGAAAGGAAGGTTGTTAGGTTGTTTAGTCGGGGAGAAGGAGATCATCAAAGAAGGACCTCATCCTCGCCATTTAGATTTGGGGCCGGATCCACTGCTTTCGTGCCCACATGTGCCATAGCACTGAATTCTTGTCTCAAATTTGGATACAGACATTTGACCACATGGGCCATGAGACGAGTACTGGCCAATCACTTTTATTTTTATTTTTTGGTGGCACTGGGGATTGAACTCACAACCTTGTGCCTGCCAGACAGGTGCTTACGCCACTGAACCAAACTCCCAGCCCTAGTTTTCTGAGGCGGGGTTGTACTATGTAGCTCAGACAGGCCTTTTGCTTGCGTTGTAGCCCAAGCTGGCCTCGAACTCACAATGGTCCTCCTACCTCAGCCTCTGGAGTGCTGGGATTAAAGGCATGCGCCACCACACCCAGCAATCACTTTTTGTTACAAAGAGAGTGACTGTTTTGGAGTTTGAAGAAACCAACTTGATGCTTCCTGGACTCTTCTTCTTCTTCTTCTTTTTTTTTTTTTTTTTTTTTTGTCTTTCTTTGGGATAGGGTCTTGCTATGTAGATCAGGTTGGCCTTGAGCTCACTTTGTAGCCCAGGCTGGTCTCGAACTTGTAACAGTCCACTTGCCTCAGCCTCCAAGTGCTGGGATTACAGGTGTGCACCACCACACCCGGCTCCTTACTGGAGCCTTTGGATACTGAAAAAAACTTACTTGAGAATAAATCCAAGCCAAATATATAGTACTGTATCCAAATATTTGATCACCTATTTATTTCCAATGTACAAGAAAAATAAAGTTATTACTACCCTGCTAAAAAATAGATTGAAAAGTAAATCATTTAGCCCATCAAAGGCTTCAGCTTATTTACTTATCTGTGTATTTAATTTACTACCAAAGAAATGGAATTAAATGGTTGTTTTGGCTGCAAATAGACTCAGCCTGAGGATCACACCTCCTGCAGTCAATATTCTAGCAGGGATAATCACTATGGAGTGGAAAATTGCCGTGTTTGAAATAATTGCAGAAAAAAAAAAAGGTAGGCAAAAAGACCACACTCCAGACTCTTCAATTCTGTGTCCCTCTCAAAGCCCCCAGATGAGAGTTCATTTATGTAGAGAAACGTTCTTTAGTGAAACATTCAAAATAACAAACATCAATTAGACTGTGTGCTCATAGAATGTCTTTCATCTTCAGGCCTGAGAGTGCTCGACAAACACTCATTAATCCTTCCAAATGCTGCTGCCAGGTAGGTATTAGCATCCTCCTTCCCACTGAGAGGGAAGTGAAGAGTCAGGAACTATTTCTCCTGCCCAATCTCTCACCTTTATGTGGGATTGTGGTCATTATTCTATATGTATAATTTCCAAACCAGAAGCCGTTTTAGCAAAGTGAGTACAGATTGACTGGGAGGAATTCCTTAGCATAATAAAAACCAATGAGTGGAAACTTTTAAGACAGAATCCTGTTCCATTTCTATTCTTAGCTACTCAGGAGGCTGAGGCAGGAGGATCACATGAGCCCAGAAGCTAGAGACTAGCCTGGGGCAAGAGTAAGATTCTGTATCAAAAGACAAAGACCAAAAAGACAAATAGAAGTACTCCCGCAACAGCTCTACATAGTACTAATCACTTTCAGGTAAATGTGTTTTCTGAAGTGTATATAATTTTATTTTGAATTTTACATTTGTTTTTATTTCATGGTCAGTCTTTTACTGCTTAAAAAAGATTTTTTGTTTTCCTTTTTATGGAATCACAAATCTACTCTTATTTCAATATTTTAAGTCCTTGGGAACACAGTGTCACATACGTTCTGGGTCCAATGACCCTGCTTTTTTCCTTTTTTGAGCTTTTTGAGATAGGGTCTCACTATGCAGTTCAGGCTGGTCTTAAACTCATTTTATAGCCCAAGCTGGACTCAAATTCTCATTGCTTTTGTTGCCTCAGTGCTGGAATTACAGGTGTGCGCCACTATGCCTGGTTGGCCCTGCTTTTTTCTCAATCATTTATATCCTGGCTCTGTCTACACCTAGTTAAGATATGCACTGGTTTTACCTCTTCAAAGACATGAGTGAAACTGAAATCTAATGCTTTAAATGTTTGCATGCTCAGAGTGAGGGCCAAAAATGTCCCTAGTAAAACCTTTCTTCTGCCCAAGGTTTCATCCTGCTCCCTTTTGGATGCTTCTGCTTAGAGGTGGCTGCTACAGGGCAGTGGGCTCTTGGTTTATGCCCCTTGTTGATGTCAAACTCTTAGAACACCTCCCTGATTCCCATCTTTTGGAAAGAGAAGACACAAGTCCGAAGCACCCGGTGGGAATGGGTTGGGATTAGCAGCTGAGGCCGGAGCTCCTCATGGCTGCTGAGACTGAGACGGACCCTGGGGAGGTCAGTCAGAGCCCCAGGTGGACAGAAAACCATATTTCATTATTTCAATGAGCGGCACCAGGAGCTACCCTGCTCCCCAAACTGAAAGGCTGGTAGTGGCCACAGTTCTTCCCTGTTCACCTCTCATTGGCTGTAAAATCCTGTCGATGTTACCTGAAGAACTATCCTTAGGGCATGAGTTCAAACCATCCTGAATTTTTGCAGCAGTGTCCTAACAAGTCTTGCCGACTTTTCGCTTGGTCCACTTTAGTATTCTCTGAATTCCCACCAAAGAGAGCCTTCCTTGTGCAAACGAGACCATGTCCCTGCTCATCTTGGACGCTTTCATTGGTGACAGCATCCAGGCCTCAGCTGTGCCTAAGCCAAGGTCATCATGTGGCCCAGGGTGACTGGCATCTTTGGGCCCGTCTCCCGATTCCACCTGTGACCCCCTGTGCTGCCTTGTGCCTCTGCTGAACCCTCTGCTGCCTCCATGGTCATCTCTCTCACAAAGCCTCTCCCATATCCACCTCCTCCCCCAAATGACCGCGAACTTCATGCATTGCAAACATGCATTAATAAAAAAAATTGCCTTTCCCAACACCATACCTCTACCTCAGGTCAGGAATGATGGCTGCTTGTATTTGCTCCAGAATCAGTCTATGTTTATTTGCATCAAAGCATTTATCAAACATGCAGCACAATGTTTCTTTGCCTTTTCCATTAGACCCTGAGTTCTTTGAGGGCAGAAAGTAACTTTCATCCTCAAATCCCCACATAAAAGCAAAGTGTATAATGGTGCTGAATAAAGGGTTGTAAAGTTCAAGAATCAAGAATTAGGAAGTTGCTGAGCGTGGTGGCACACCATGCCTATAATCCTAGCACTCTGAGAGGCTGAGGCAGGAATATTGCAAGTTTGAGCTCAGCTTGGGCAATTTAGCAATTTAATGAGAACCTGTCTCAAAATAAATATATATTTTTGAAGGACTGGGAATGTAGCTCAGTGCAAAGTCTTTGGGTTTACTGAAAAACCAAACCAAACCATATCAAACCAAACCAAACAAAACACAATTTTGTTGTCTATAGAAAATGGTTCTAATACTTTTTTTTTAAAAAAGTAATCTATTGGTATACACTTTTGGGAATATTTTAGAACCCCAAACATGTTTCTGTAACTTGTTTTGTTGGGTGGTACTACCTTCTGACTGTGAGACTCCTAAACGGCAAAATTATCTTGAGTTGGTGCTCATGCAAGCTGTAGAAAAGTGATTTCGAAGGTTCCATTAGACTTTCTTTGGCAACTCCACGGATAGCGCTGCTTTGCATTTAGAGTCCAGTGTTACCTGAGTTGGCGCCTCCCCTATCTTGGTGGAAAGGATGCTCCACTCACCCTCCACTCCCCCGGACTGGGCCATAGAAGCAAAGGCCCCTTTTGCCTAGGTTGCCCTGCTTGACCCACTCTTAGTAATAGTTCTGTGCTCACTAACTGAGATTCCTAAGTGGTGAAATCAAGTGACAAATATTATCGGGGAACTGGTGAAGGTCACTGAATATGTTCTGGCAGCCGTGATCATTCAGCGAAAACCACGTGTGCTTTTGTGTGTGTGTGTGTGCGTGACACCAGGGATCGAACTCACAATCTCACACCTGCCAGACAGGCGCTTTAGCCACTGAGCCAAACTCCAGGCCCTAGATTTTTGAGGCAGGGTTGCACTATGTAGTTCAGGCCGGCCTCACTCACGTTGCAGCCCAAGCCGGCCTTGAACTCACAGCGCTCCTCCTACCTCAGCCTCCAGAGTGCTGGGATTAAAGGCGTGCGCCACCACGCCTGGCAAAAACCAAGTGTTTTGGTGGAATTTCATGTATCCAGAGTTGCTTTAGGGTGCAGCAAAAGGCTCCCCATTTTGCATGGGCCCTCACGCACCTGCCCTGTCCTTGGAAGTTCGCTTCTCTGCAGAGTTTCTGCTCACCAGGAAGGGAGTCCAGGCCACGCCCGCTCAAGTTTCCAGAGATATGAAGAAGATCTGGCACACGGACAGAAAATAGGAATTTTTCATGGTCTGTTTTCCAATCCAAATGTTTAAGACAAAACTTTGAGACAGCAGCCGGGTGTGGTGGCACACGCCTTTAATCCCAGCACTCAGGAGACTGAGGTAGGAGAAGTGTTGTGAGTTGAGGCCGGTTTGGGCTACAACGTGAGTGCAAGGCCGGCCTGAGCTACATAGTGCGACCCTGCCTCAAAAAACCAGGGCTGGGGAGTTTGGCTCAGTGGCTTAAGTGCCTGTCTGGCAGGCGTGAGATTGTGAGTTTCATCGTCAGTGCCAGACACAAAAAACCCAAAAAACTTTGAGACAGCGAATGGTGCCTCCTTTAAAGATTCCGCCAGAAAGAGAAAATGCACGGTGGCGGATCTGGCCTTCCCCAAGAAGTCTGCAGAAATCTCTTCGCTCCCAGCTGCTTTCCTACTCTGACATCCAGATACAGGTAAACAAGCGCTGGACCACAAGGAATGAAGACAAAACCTGACGTGTTTTTTGTTTTTCTTCGATGCATCCTGTTGCTCCTGCGACTGAATGAAGGGGAGTTTGACTCTAAAGCGAATCTGAGGATCCTGGCGCTGTTGAACTCTGTCCCTGCTAAACCCCGCCGAGGGGAGTGGATGTTAACTCAGTTGGATCACTGAGAAGTGACTCCATTGTGCGCTAGTAAGTCGCTGAGTTATTGCAGTTGCTTCGGTGATTGAATCGAGTGACCCCGCGTGTGAGGGTTGTTTGACAGCTGGTCAGTCTGGAAACTGTCAATCGTGTGATGCATTAAGGAGCCGGATAGGTGCTTAACAGGACTGGGGCAGCAGGAGAACCAAGCTGATGTCACATGGCGAATAAGGAGTTTGGGTATTGTGACCTGACTTTTCATAAGACCCAGCGAGGAGTGCCATAGCGGAATTTTAAAAAAGTGTTTTAAAAAGAACTAAAACCAAGTGCAATGTTTATTTGCTTAAAACACAAACTCTCCTCTGTATTAAGCAAGAGAGAGACTATGGGATTTTCCAAACAGCTGAAGAAATCACATGTATGAGTTTGTATCTTCATATAACTAAAAATATTAGAGTTTTTTTGGTTGACTTAAGAGTTTTATCTTGCTAAAACGTTCTGTGTATTATGATTTATTACCATAAGACTGATACTACACATGTAAAAGAAAAGAAACAACTCAGGAAATCAAAGAAATCTGTTCTACCTTCTAGCCCCATTTTTTCTCCCTCCCTCTCTTCTTTCCTTTGTCTTGCTGTTTTTCTTCCTCCCTTTCTCTCTGTCACGCAGTCTCTGTCTCTCTGTTTCTGTCTCTCTGCTCCCCCCTTCTCTTTCCTTCTTTCATACTAGGGACCCAACATAAGGTTGCTCTTTCACTGAGCTACACATCCTCACATCCCCCTATTTTATTTTTTATTTTGAGACAAGGTCCTGCTAAATTGCCCAGGTGGGACTTAAACTTGTGATCTTCCTGCTTCATCCTCCTAAAGTGCTGAAATTACAGGTGTGTGCCACTGTGCATAGCTCTGTTTTCTGAATATTTTAATATTTCCGACAGGGGTTCTTACTTGAGCAAATGCGCAGGTGGTGGTTTCATTTAATGAGATGGAAGATATATTAGGAAAGGGAAAAGGAAAAGTCATTTGAAAACATGAAGTTTTGGACGTCTTTGAGACATCCAAGTCAAAAGATTCTGCTGTGCACATGGACCTGGAGCCTTTCCTAGATGGGAAGCCAGCCTAGAGATGAGAATTTGGGAGTCCTTAGCACGTACAAGGTACTTAAAGCTGTAGTCCTCAGTGCAGACACCTGGGAAGAGCTGTGGGAAAGAGCAGAGCGTGAGGTCTTCCCTGATTAGATTTTCTTAAAATAGTACAACATTTCCTGTTCCTATGACTACAAGGACCCAAGATTGAGAAGTACCCCTTTAGAGCCTTGGGTTGCCCTTTTTTGGGGGAGGGGTTGTTTACACAAGGTCTTGCTATGGAGTCCAGACTGGCCTTGAATTTACTAGATTGGCCAGGCTGGCCTCAAGTCACAGCACTCATCCTGCCTCAACCTCTGCAGTGCTGGGTTTAAGGCTTGTGTCATCATGCCCAGTTTAGAAGCCTGGGTTGATCTTGGTCTTCACTGATCTCTTCAGTGTCCGACTGTCAGAGCGGACACACAGTAAAAACTCCATGTTGGCTAATGGCCCTTGACTCTTTTGGATAGTGAAAGGCCATGGGAAGGCAGAGCGGGAAGAGCCAGGGAGAATGTGAACAAGTAGGAAA
This sequence comes from Dasyprocta punctata, assembly GCA_004363535.1. Classification (NCBI taxonomy): domain Eukaryota; kingdom Metazoa; phylum Chordata; class Mammalia; order Rodentia; family Dasyproctidae; genus Dasyprocta; species Dasyprocta punctata. Next base: position 2,479 of record RJWM01004630.1, on the reverse strand, counting down.
GTACTGCTTTGTGCTACTGTGTGGGTCAGAGGGAAGCAATCCCAGCATGCTTAGGGAATCCTTGACCTGAGCGTCACTCGGCAACCCCAAGTGAGGGAGGACGCTGGAGTCACAAAGGGACAAAGGATCGAGTCATATGGTGCTGAGGTGTTCACTGAGGAACTGGTCCTTACTCCCCCAGAAGAGTCATGAGGATGCAATAGATGCCATTATCCTCACATTGAAAAAAAATGTTTTACCAAAAAAAAAAGTACACACAGGTACTGAAGCATAATTTTAGTTCTTTTACCCCACAGTGAAAATATGTTTCTGAAGCTTGAAACACCAACACTTGTATGATCATGCAGATATATTACCTCTTCTTTTCTCTTCTTTCTTTCTTTCTTTCTTTCTTTCTTTCTTTCTTTCTTTCTTTCTTTCTTCCTTTCTTTCTTTCTTTCTTCCTTTCTGTACTGGGGATTGAACCCAGAGCCTTCACACACAACTGCTTCCTCAGCATCCCTTCTTTAAATTGTTCTTGAGACAAGGTCATGCTAAACTGCCCAAACTGTGCTGAAATTTATGATCCTCCTGCCTCAGCCTCCCAGATTATACAAGTGTGACACTGCTTCTGGCATGTTTTTTCTCTTAACAGATAACTTGGGAATATTTGGTCATTTACAAAGAATATAGAACTGTTACAATCATTATCAGGATCAAATCCTTCAGCAGTTATCTGTTCAAACTCCTTCTGCTAGATTCCTTCAGGCACGCAGTAGGTGCTCAATACATGCTGATTTGAGTAAATTAGTGAAAGAGCTGTGTCAATGAACATAATTTTATCTTCACCTAGAAATATTGGAAAGCAGTGATATAAAGGAAAAAGCAGAAAGTGGCACAGATACATAAAGAATATGTTAAACAAACTGAAAGATTTAGAAAATGACGTGCACGTTAAGTTTCAGGGCAGGAGAAACTAAAAACTGTATCCTGGTGAATTCTGGAAGGAGAACCCTTAGGATAGACTGAGCAGAGTTGGGGTGCGTAGGACTTGCTAGCTATTTCCTAGCGAGGCAGAGAAGACTTTCTAGAGGAGATCAGATGTTAGGAGCGTCTTGAATAAACATCCAGTTCACATTATTGTAATTTCTGATCTGCTGACTGATTTCCAAGAATTAGGTCAGGTTGTCCTGCCACCACCTGTTTTCCCTGGACGCACACTTTTCAGTTTCCTTCTGGGTTCTTCTGTGGGTCAGATGCCCATGTTTCATTTTCACCCTAATCACATATCTTGGATTTCTGCTCTTTTTGCACTGTATGCTGTTTTCTGTTCTTACCTTTTGATGACCAGTTCTTTATTGGTGGTTGGTCATTTGCCTTTCATGTGTGCTAAAATGTGGTAATAACACTGGCTGAAATTTACATAGCACCCTATCTCTGAGATCAAAGCACCTTTACAGACAGTATCTTGCTAATCTTCCATACTCCAGTTGTAGAGTAAATAGGAAGCAGCTATTATTATCCCTATTTTACACACAAGGAAGTGGGAACTCATCACGGTTAAATGATTGGCTTGGCTTTGCAATTATGCAGCCAGCTAAGAGCAGAGCCACGAGCGTCCAATCATCGCGCTCCGGCGACTTCCCCGCTGAACAGGCGTCTGGGAGGCAGCTATGTTGAGAGACAGAAACATCAGAGCTTGTTTCCCCTCCCCCCACATTCAATATACACTGAAATTTTTTGGAATTCTTGGCCCATCGCCTTAGGTGGCGTTTATTTTTCAGTGCAGTTGTTTACAGAATGGGCTTGGACTCAGAAGCTGTTGATATTCAAATGAGCTCCAAGTCCGAATTGAATATTTGGCCAAGACTTCTTGTGGGCTTGGGTGATCCCTGAGAAAAAGTGGTCTTTGCTCAGAAAGTGACTCCATGGGGTGGCAGGGATGAGCAGAAGAGCCTCCAGTGCTTCTTTGATGCTTCTAGGACCTGCAGGAGCACTTTGGGGGCCGATATCAATGGCTAAACACTCAAGTGAAGGAGCTGTTTGATGTAAACCTGTGCTCTTGAGATTTCTGTTGGCCATGGGCTGTAGCTTATCAAGTCACTAGCTTGCTTGTTTGTTATTGCTGCTTGATTTCAGTTTTTGGAGGAATGCAGGGCCTTCTTTGCCTGGGGACTTTTAAAACAGTGCTCAAAGTCCAGGGAGCTTTATCTTGAAATGTTTTATTGGCCCTTCCAAACTCCCTTATGCAAGGATGAGGCCAAGGTATGCGCAGGGTAAGGTGTGGTCTTCGCACAGTTGCTGAGTGAGACTTGATTTTTTCTTTTCTAAGTTTTGTTGAGACTTGGGCAATCATGATTTGGGTTTTTTCCAGGCTGAGCTGCCTGGGTGTTTTTGCTTGGGTTGTGTAGACCTGAGGAAGCTTCCAGAATGAGCTTGGTTTGCAAGTTAGCAGGCATCCTAATGAACTTCCCAAAGCTCTGGAAGGAGGCTGTTGTTG
>RJWM01004629.1:0-99569 GCA_004363535.1 Dasyprocta punctata | reverse complement strand
CAGGTAGTAGAAAGCACACGCAAAAGCCCTGAGGTGGTATCCTGTCTGTATTCAGAGAGGCTAGTGATAGATGAGAAGTAGGGTGGTTACAGTTCAGGTATAGACTTACCTGTATGGACATTGATACACTATCTACTTACAGTGAGAAAGTGTATTAGCAGGCTTCCTAGGGACCTGTAACAAATCACTACAACCTGGTGGCTATAAATATCAGAAATTTTTCTCTCACATCTATGGAAGCCAAAAGTCCAAAATCAACGTGTCAAATATTCTAGGTGCCTTTTCTTACAGACACTTGGCTCCAGTCTCTGCCTCCATCTTTGCAGGCCTATTTACTCTTCCTATAAGTATTTTCCTTGCCTAAATGGTTTCATAACTTCGTTACTTCTACAGAGACCTGCTCCAAATAAGGTTACACATAGCAGTGGGGGCTTAGATTTAGTCAAAATTGGAGAGACACAGCTCAGCCCACTGTGGATGGGAAGCTATCTGGGTCTTTGCACACCAGAGTGAAATGGTCTGACCTGCTTCAGGTGGCTGCTGGCTCTGGCTGCCATGTGGAACTGGGTGAGAGGGCCAAGAGAGAAGAAAAGGGACCAGTTAGGAGATTGACAGGCCTGGTTTTCCAGGCAAAAGATAATTGTTGGCTGGACTAATTAGTAGTGGCAGAAGTAACAGATAAGAGTAATGTTATGTAAGAGATGAGAGGACAGGTTGATTCTGAAAGAAATTGCTGTATTTTGACAACTACTAAACTATATGAACTGCTCTTTCTTTGTTTTTAAGTGTCTGCTACACTAAATTTTCCTTTCTTTTTCCTATCTGGATTATATAAATCTAATTTGCAGTAGATAATATTTTGTCTCTTCACTCAAGAATATTGTATGTACTTAAGTTGAAGAATATTTCTTAAATTAAAGAGATGAACAGATTGATGAATGTCAATGTATCCAAGTCTTTTAATATTCTTTTAAAGATTTTTAAATTTTTTTTACAGCAACAACATATGACTTGGTAGTTTTTTTTCCAAGGGTTTCTTCTGGCAAAAGAGTTGAAATTGTGATCAGGATCTATGTTTTCATTAAATTGACTGCTGACTGCTGATAATTAGCAAGTCTATTATTTTTGGAGCCTTTATTTTAAATGTAGCTTTTTATTGAATCATTTTATTAAATATGACTATTTTTGCTGATTATTCTGCAGACTCTGGTTTTCCATTATGTTAACTGCAAATAATTATCTTTTCTCTTTCCATTATCATACCTCTTTATTTTTTCATGTCTCATTGCATTAACCAGTTTTCAGAACACTATTAAGGAATCATTCTTGTTCCAATTGTTAAATAGAATTTAATTCATATATCTATTATGTATATTACAGACTCTTATTTTCTACAAGTTTCCAGCATGGTAAAGAAATGGTCTATTTCTAATATTTTAATACTTTTAGGAACCTCATTAAATCTTACCAACTGTCTTATGGAGATGTCATTCAGTTTAACTTAACCTATTGATGCTGAATATTTTATTAATAAATGCTTTTATGTTGAATTTCTGTGCATACATCTTTCAGCTAACTCCTTTGAATTGGGAGATTTCTGGGTGTTATTTTTTGCATTTCTTTGTTTACTTTTTGTAATTATGGATCTGCTTTCTATTGAGAACATCCTTATTAAAAATCCACATCTTCTCATATTATAATATTCATGATAATTATGAAGCCTTGGGAGAGGCTCTTGGAGAACTGCCGACCTATAATTCTTATTAACACTTCTAGAAATAGCACTAGATTTCCATATCAACATCATTTCAATAAAATGCATTTGTAAAATACCCTAATAATCACTAATGCTTTAGTGAAATACAGAGTAATTCTTGACTTCTAGGAACTAACCCCACCAAGAACAGTAGATGGTACCATATTCTGCAGTTTATGGGTTGTTTGTATATATGATCACAGGAAAGCATTATCAGGTATATTTTTACCAGTGAAAATTTTGAAACCAAGATGCTTAGTAATTTACACTTAGTCATCTAATCAGGTGGAGACAAACCCTAAACTCTAGAGTTCTGATCCTACCCAGAGTGTTCTTCAATATTCCAGAGTGACTCACCACATAAAATCTTGCACTGTTAAACAAAAGCAGTTGATGGCTATATCTTATGTTGTAAAACCAGACCAGTAGTTTTTTGCAAAGAGATTGAAAAGGGCTCTTCCATAGGTTCCATGCTTCCCAATGCTGCTTCCTAAACATTATCACCACATTTCCTGCTACAAAGTTACTGCTTCTGGAACAGTAAGGCCAATTAGTTGTATTACCCTGTGTCTTCCAGGTCTGGGTCACCCACTGCCCTCCTGAGCACCACTTTCATTTCTACCTCACCCCAATGCTGCTTCTGCACCATAGGTCCCCAGGGCCCCAAGGTACCCTCAGCATACAGAGAGCAGGGGTGCTACCAAGTTTGGGGTGCTAGAGTCTCCTCCTGGAGGTAGTTTCTAGGTTCCTTCTGTCCTGAGAAAAGAATTGGTCAAGATAAGCACAAACAGAAGCAAAATTTTAATGAAGTAGGGAAAGAACTGGACTCTGCAGAGTGAGTTTGAGCCAAATAAAAGTAGGAAAAAAGTACACCATTCATGAGAGAGCACAATGGGCAAAACTTAATGTGGACGTCATTTTCATATCACTCACTCCTCAGGCTGATGTCAGGAGTAGGCCATCCTATTGAAAACCCGCTCATGTTCTTGCAAGAAGCCCACATGCAGGTTTCTCAGAACTGTTCTGTGCTAGGGTTCCAGGAACTTGTAATGACTCCTTTGCCATCCAGTTTTAGCCACATGTTACCTTTCTGCATCAAGAGGGCTTCTCTCACCTCTTTATCTTCCTCCTACCTCCTTACCTAACTAAATCTGCTAACCTTTTCCACATCTCTTCAATCTCTCCAGCCCATGGCTTCATTCTGGTCTTGGAGAAGGCATCATCTCTAAAACTTTAAACTCCCATACCTCTCTCACTGGGGGCTGGGGATTTAGCTCAATGGCATAAGCGCCTGCCTGGCAAGCTCGAGGTCATGAGTTTGATCCCTAGTACCAAAAAAAAAAAAAAAAAAAAAAGAAGAAGAAGAAGTTGTTAAGTTGCCATATCTGTCACTGACCACAATTCCTTACCTTTTCATTTCTATTTACACGATGTCCTCTCATCTATTCCCTCATCTACCCTTTCCCCTGTGGCCTCTGCCCTCCCCACACTGGCTGGGCTATGTATTTCACCACCAAAGCTCTATGAGGCCTTTTCTGACCTCTCTGTTCATCTCTGCAGCAATCCTCAAAGGCTGAGCAATCTTGGGCAAGGCCAGTGATGCTGGGCAAGGAAGGAGCACCAGAGTTCTCTGAGGATCCTTTGCATGACACAGCCTTCTGGGAAATGATCAGGGCCAGTCAGTGGTTCAGGGGTGTGTACCTGTGACTTTCTGACATAAATGTTCCCTTGGTACCCAGGAGAGCCAACCCTCAACTCTAGGCCTGGTCTTGGTGCCTCCAGAGCATCCCCTATTTAATTTAACTTACTTAGCAGTGCTGAGACTGGAAGCCAGTCAAAGAACTTGACAGCTAAGACTCTGGTAACCCTAAACTGGAGAATTACAAATTGGAGGCCAGTCTGGGTAATTTAGCAACTTAGACCCTTTCTCAAACTAAAAAATAAAACATGTTAGGAATATAGTTCAGCATGAAGGCCCTGGTTTTAATCATTAGTACTGAAAAAAAGAAGAAAAAGAAGATAGCAGAGCCATAACAGCAACAAATCAGCCTTTCTAAGATTTGGAATCCAGACATGGGAATATAACAGATTAGGGAAGAAAAGAAGGAGGGAGGTGGATTCCTGGGATGCAGGAAGGATCTTGGGTCCCTTCTGGGACCCAGGAAGGATCTTGGGTCCTTCCTGGGAGAATTGGCGCCCACAGGGAAAGTAAAGAGACGGACCTCAATGCAGAAAAAGCAGGTGGCAAAATGCACTTTCCTCTTTACTCCTTTTAAATTTTCTTCTCTGATGGTAAAAAATGGTCTGCTGAGGGAACATTTACTGCATGTAATTTTCTGATTTGTTTTAGGTTTTGTTACACAACTATAGATCTTGTACCTATGGTTAAAGGTGGCAAATTAACATTTACCACAGTTTCTCATTTTCTAGACTGTGCTCAATGCTATTGTTATTACTAAGTGTATTACTTTAGCCAAGATGACACAGTTGTTGTGATCAGTTGTTCTTCCCTGTATATTAATACCAAGAGTGTTTGGAGATCATAAATAATACCGTAGTACCAAAGTACCGAACAGTCCAGAAAAACTGGGTGCGAGACCGAATAGGCAGCAACTTCTCATTCCAGGCAAATTAGAGAAGGACAGACTCAAAATCCAAAAGCCAGCTAAACCTAGAAGACATTTCTGAAAAGTAGTCATTTTCTAAGGAGGCCTCAAAACTAGGAATAAAGCAACTAACCATAAGCAATTTACAAGCATCGACATATAAAACAATTTTTTTAAGAATACAAAATGAGAATATATGGAAGCAAGATGCAATCCCAGACCTTCAACTCACCCAAGGCAAATTCAGGGAGCACTGAAGTGGAAAAAATCAAAAGCCACCCAGCTGAACTTTTTGAAATGTTAACAGTGGAAATAACAAAGCAGATGAATGAGGTGTTAGAAAAATAAATCAGAAATAATTTCAAAGATGTGATGACCATAACAAAGGATTTGTTTAGTGAATCTATATTTGATACAGATTTTTAAGAAGTAAAGAAGCTCTGAAAAGTGATGGAAACCATGAATTCCCAACATAGAAAAGAACTAGGTTGCATGAAATAGATTCAAACAGATATGCAGGAAATAAAATTTCTGTTGAAATTATGCACAGGCAAATGAGCCAATCTGAGAACAAAATATCAGATCTGGAAGAGAGGTTTGTGGTTAACAATCATCAAATGAAAGATTTTGTAGAAACAGCAATGGACCACAAAAAAATCAATCCACTTGCTGTTAGATAATACAAAGAAGAATAGAATAAGATTTATTGGAATCAGTGAAAAAGTCATAAGATAGCACAAAGGACATAAAAACCTGTTCACAGAAGCAGTAGCAGGAAACATTCCAAGCATGGGAAAAGAAGCTGGCATATGAATAAGTGAGGCATACAGAACTCCAATTAGCCATAATTGGAAAAAACTACATGAAGGCATATAATAGTCAAGATTACAGAAATTCACCAGAAGAACAGAATATTAAAAGTCATTAGGGAGCCGGGCGTGGTGGCGCAAGCCTTTAATCCCAGCATTGGGGAGGCTGAGGTAGGAGGAGCATTGTGAGTTCGAGGCCGGGCTGGGCTACAATGAGAGTGCAAGGCTGGCCTGAATTACATAGTGCAACCCTGCCTCAAAAACTAGGGCTGAGAGTTTAGCTCAGTGGCCTAAATGCCTGTCTGGCAGGCGTGAGGCTGGGAGTTCAATCCCTGGTGCCACAAATAAATAAATAAATAAATAAATAAATAAAAGTCATTAGGGAAAAGAAACAAATCACCTATAAAGGTAAATCCATCAGAATCATAGCCAACTTTTCAACATGAACCCTTAAGTCAAGAAAAGTTTGGAGTAACTTATTTAAATCCCCAAAAGAAAACAACCTCTGACCCAGATTGATTTACCCCACAAAATTATCTTTCAAAATATATGAAGAAACAAAATACTTCCATGATTAAGAATACTTGAAGAAATTCATGACCACCAAACTAGCACTCCATAATGTTCTGAAGGATATCCTAGAAAAAGACAACAAAGACAATAATTCAATGAATTCTAGTAGAATGAATCCACCAAGCAAGGTAAGCAACTAAACAGAGAGGAAAAAAAGGTAACCAACAATAGGAAAATAATATGACAAGGATAAGTCAATAGACATCACATAAAACATCAATGTAAATGGTTTCAATTCACCAATCAAAAGAAACAGATTGGCAGAACAGAACAAGAAACAAGATCAAGCAATATGCTGCATATAAGAAACACATTTAAACATGAAAAGAAATTTATAGACTAAAAGTCAAAGGATAGAACACAATACTCCATGTATAGGAACCTGGAAAATAGGAGGAATAGATATTCTATTTGGAGAAATAGTGAATTTCAAGCCAAAACTAATCAGAAAAGACAAAGAAGGTCACTACTTACTTGTTAATGGAACAATCTAAGAGGAAGAAATAATAATCATGAATATATATGCACCAAACACCAACAAACCCAGCTATATAAAATAAACAGAATGGACATGAAAAATCAAGTAAGCACTAATACAGTTGTAATGAGGGACCTCAATTCCCCACCATCACAAATAGACAGATCAACTGAAAAAAAAGAGAAATTTCAGAGCTGAACCAAGTCTTTGAACAAATGGACTTAATAGATATCTTCAGAGTGTTCCACCTCACAACACCAGAATACACATTCCCCTCAGCTGCACACGAGACTTTCTCCAAAATAGACCACATACTAGCTCTTAGAATGCTTAAGAAAGTGCAAAGGAATTGAAATGATCCCATACATATTATCAGATCATAGTTCAATAAAATTGGAAATCACTGGCAAAAGAAACCACAAAAACTATATAAACACATGCAAATTAAACAACACCCTCCTGGATAACCAATGGGTCACAGATAAATTAAAGAAGAAAATAGACAGTTGATACAATTAAACAATAATACATTGTACTGGTATTACTGTTTAACTCAACATACCAGAACTTATGGGATGCAATAAAAAGCAGTCCTATAAGGGAAATTTACAGAGATAAATTCCCATATGAGAAAAATAGGGCAAGTGCAAATAAAAAACATAATTTTGAACCTCAAACTTCTAGAAAAAGAAGAGCAAGTTACACCCAAAGCACATCCAAGGAAAGAAATTATAAAGATCAGAGAAGAAATCAAAGTAATTGAGATTAAGAAAAGAGCACAAACAATCAATAAATTGAAAAGTTGGTTCTGTGAAAGATTAAATAAAATAGACAAACACTTACCCAGTCTTATCAAAAAAGGAAAAGAAGGGCCAGGGATTTAGCTCAGTGGCCTAAGCACCTGACCGGCTGGCGCAAGGTTGTGAGTTTGATCCCAGTACCAAAAAAAATGAAGAAAGAAAGAAAAGAAAAGAAAAAGAAACACTCAAATCCAAATCCATGCAATTGGGAATAAAAAGAGTGAAATCGCAATGGATCCTGCAGAAATCGAGAAGATCATCAATACCTACCTTATGAATGTGTATTCTAAAAAAAGGATAAACCCAGAAGAAATGGACAGATTCCTAGATACATATGAATTACTAAAGCTGAATCAAGAAGATATAAAAATTCTAAATAACCTAATATCAATCATTGTAATTGAAGAAGTAGTTAAAAAAAACAGTGACATAAAAACCTAGGTCCTGACAGATTCAGTGCTGAATTCTACAAGAATTTAGTGAAGACTATATGCTCCTATTTCTCAAACTCTTTAATGAAATTGAAAGGGAAGCAATACTCCTAAAGTCATTTCTGGAAGCAAGCAGTACCCTAATACTAAAATCAGGAAAGATTCCAACCAAAAACGTGAACTACAGGCCAATCTCTTTAATAAACTTAGATGCAAAATCCTTCAACAAGTTACTGGCACACAATGAAGCAAATCATTAGATTATACAACATTATACAACCAAGCAGGATTCATCCCAGGGATGCAGGGATGGCTCAATACACCCAAATCAATAAATGTAATATACCACAGTAACAGAACCAAGAACAAAAACCACGTGATCATCTCAATAGGTGCAGAAAATGCACTTGACAATGTCCAACAGACATTCACGATTAAAACCCTACAAAAATTGGTATAGAAGGTCTTTATCTCAATCTCATAAAAGTCATTTATGACAAACCAACATACTAAAATGGTCAAAAACTGAGAGTTTTCACTCTAAAATCAGGAACAAGACAAGGATGCCTACTACCACCACTCTTATTCAAAACAGTTCTGAAAACATTAGCCAGAGCAATTGGACAAGAGAAAGAAATAAAGGGAATAAGGGTAGAAAAGGAAGGAGTTAAATTATGATTTGCAGATGACATGATACTCTATAAAACTCCATCAAAAGACTCCTTGATTTAATAACCAAATTAAATAGCTTAGCAGGATATAATGTAAACACAAAACTCACTGAGAAAGTAGAGAAATAACACCCTTCATAATAGCATCATGAAAAATGAAATATTTAGGAATCAGTCTAAAGAAGGAATTAAAGGATCTTTGCATTGAAAACTACAGTACTCTGAAAAACGGGGCTTAAGAAGACATCAGAAGATAGAAAGATATCCCCTGTTCTTGGAGAGGCAAAACAAATATAATAAAATGACCACATTTCCAAAACTGTTTACAGATTTAATGCATTCCTAATTAAAATTCCAGTATTATATCTCACAGAACTAGAGAAAACAATCTTAAAATTCATATGGAACCAGGAGAGACCTAGAATAGCAAAAGCAATTCTGAGTAACAAAGACAAGGTAGGGGACATCACAATCTCTGACTTGAAAAGCTAACATGGTACTGGCAAAAAAAAGAAAAGAGAGAGAGAGAGAGAGAGAAAGAGACCCAAGGATCAATAGAACAGACTAAAAGATGAAGAAACAACTTGAAGTACACTTGGTCAACTTATTTTGGACAAAGGGACCAAACATCTTCACTGGAAGATAGCTTCTTTTTAATAAAGAGTGCTGGGAAAACTAGCTTTCTACTTCTTGAAGGTTGAACCTAGACCCATATCTCTCACCATATGCTAAACTAAAATCAAAATGGATCAAAGATCTAAATATAAAAGCAGAAACACTTCATCTGCTGGAAGATGGAATAGGTAAAACTCTTGAAGATGTAGGTGTAGAACAAAACCCTGATCACGCAGGAAATATTACAAAGAATCAGCAACTGGGATCTTGCCATGCCAAAAAGCATTTCCCCAGGAAAAGAAGCCACCAACAAAGTGAAGAGACAGCCCACAGAATGAGAAAAAAATTTTACCAGTTATTCCTCAAAGGACTAATATCTAGAATATATAAAGAACTCAAAAAAGTCAGGCCCCCAAATTTAAAGACTCAATCCAAAACTGGCAATCCAAAATGAATAGACACTTGTCAGGTGAAGAAGTACAAATATCAAATAAATATATGGAAAAATGTTCAATGTCAGTGATCATTTGAGAAATGCAAATTAAAACAATGCTGAAATTTTGTCTCACTTCAGAAAGAATGGCTATCATCAAGAAATTAACCAATAACAAATGCTGGTGAGACTGTAAGAAAAATGCAACCCTTCTCCTCTGTTAGTAGGCGTGTAAATTGGTACAACTACTATGGAAATCAGTATGGAGATTGCTTAAAAAACTAACATTAGAAGTTTCATTTGACCCAGGTTCTCCCCTTCTTGATATCTTCCTGAAAGAGTTAAAAGCATCATACCACGAGGATGTATGCATACCCATGTTTATAACAGCACAATTTGTAATAGCCTCACCTTGGAAACAGTCCAGATGCCCATCATCAGATGAATGGATAAGGAAAATGTGGTTTTATATACTATGTCGTACCACTCTGCCATGAAGAAGGATAAACTTGAGACATTTTTAGGTAAATGAATGCACCTTGAGACTGTACTTTTAATTGAAATATATCAGACACACATGTTTAAATATTGCACTATTTCTCTTGTGCAAGAAACCAAAAGCATAAATTAGGACCAAAGTGGATGATAAATATTGGGAAGTAGGAAGAAAATATTTAAATGGGAAGGGCTACAAGGGAAGGAGGATCGGGAATGGAAAGAAGGGAAAAGAAAAAAAAAGAGAATAGAAGAAAAAAATGGAAACAAAGCTTTTGTAAATAAGGAAGGTATAAAGGGTTGAAGGAAGGAGAGGGGAATGGAAGAAAAGAAGAATCAAGATATATTGTGTACAGATACAAATTCCCTATGATGAATGTGATCATTACATGTATCAAAAGACTACCAATAAAATTAATTGAAAGAAAAAAAACAAAACAGATTTTAGCCTGTATCTCCCCTTCCATGGTTCTGCTGTAGCACTGTCCTGTCCACAAGCACTTCACAGGATCTGCTAACTGCCACCCTGGCCACCACCCAAAGCCTGCAGACTCTTTGCCCAGGGCTACCTTGGGCTGGCTCTGCCTTGGTCTCAGCTGGGTCGTGGCCTGGTCTGTGCCATCCAACTACTTCATTTCCTGTGCCTTCCTGGAGTTCTTGGTCCCCACATTGGTCCAGATTAGTCTGATTCTTCCAGGCTCTCCAACCAGTGCACAAAGAACAAAGGCCAGTTAGTCTCTAACTCTGCAGTTACTCCAAGTTCAGTCTTTAAAACGCAGAGATTTTTCTGCTTCATCTACCCACAGCTCAGCAACTGTATTTCTTACAGCTATTGTTATTCTATTTCTGTTCCTAATTGCTATTATAAAAATCTGTGCCTAGCTGAAGCTTCGGGAGTTGCCAATCTCTGGGCTCCCTTCAAATGTAAATGTGTTATGCAAATGTCTTCCGAGGGTGGGAGTGGGACCCTGTGCTCTTCCCTGGATAGAGACAGGAAAAGAATACTGCCGGGAAGGCTGAGAAACACAAGACAGTCCCCTGCCCTCCTTATTTAAATGCTCACTGTTCTGAGATGGCTTCCTGTCTCCAACTTCCTCTCCCACTCCAGCAGCTGAATTTCAAGTACTTTCTACAAAGTGCTGCTTCTTGGGGTCGCCACTGCTTAACTCTTTCGTGTTCACACCCCTGGGAACTCAAGTATGCTGGCCCAGGTCTCCAGACCATGTTGGTGAGGGAAATGCTATTAGAATCTATGAACATCTCTTTGTTGTTGTTTTGTCTTCTGGGGGTTTTCTTGAGATGGAAAAATCACCCATCTAAATGGTACATTGAAATAGATCAGACAGCGCACCTGTAATCCCAGCTATTCCTGAGGAGGTTGAGGAGAGTGGGTCACAAGTTGAAGGCCAGGGTAGACAACTTAGCGAGACTTCATCTTAAAACAAAAATTTTAAAAAGGGCTCAGGATATGGTACTACGGGACAGCATGCATGGTAGGCCTAGCATGTGTTCAATCTCCAGCACCTCTCTTCCCCCGAAAAAATGTTATCAATATGGATGGAAACCTTGCCCTTCCAAGCAGAGCTCAGTCCTTAAATGAGAGTCCTATTCCCAATCTTTCCTCTCTGTGCTATTCCCCCCGACACACACCTGTTCCTGTGTCTAGACCTGCCTCCCTCCTACGGCTCTCATTTCACCCCTCTGTCCTTGTGCCAGGCAGGGTGTGTACTCTATCTCACCGGCTGCCCATTAGCACCAGTGGTAATTTGGCTCTGTGAACATTCTCAACTTCTGAATAAATAAACCCTCAAAGCCATTAGGTACTTCACTTTGAGTTCATTCTCTGTAGTGCCAGGCCCTCATCTAAACAATTTACAATATTATTTTATGTATCTCTTTTATCAGTGACTTCTATGTTCAATATCAAATATTGCCAGAACCTCCAGAATGTGAAAATGTTGCCAATGTACAGAAAATGATTCTGTGCATTCTGAGATAAACCAAACTCTGACAAATGAGAAAGTAGAGGGACAACACAGAAAACACAGTAACAGTGGCCCCAACCCAGGATGTTTAAGCCGTGTGTCTTCTCTCTGTGTATGTGTCTTTTGTTGTGATTTTATTTAGCATTCTTCCCCGCTCCTCTATATCATTCTGAATTTTAGAGAAAGAAAAGGGAACTGGCTCACCCCTGGAATATCATTTATGTTCTAAAGTGCTAAAAATACTTTCAAGTGCAATTAGCTTATTTAAGAGGCAGGGATTACATTGTTCTCTGCCTACCACACAGGGTCAGTGGGAGGTGAACATGGGAGAAATCTGTACTCTCTCTCTGAGCCTGGTAAGAGCAAACACCTTTGTGTAAATTTAAGGTGGCTTCATAATTATCCAGCAAGATCAGAATGTCTGACCAAAGGGAATCCCTGTGACCCACTCACTGACTGCCTGACCTCCCTTTTTCTAGGTCTAATAGTGTGTCACAAATTGACATCTTTGTGAACATGATTCATGGCACAGCTCAGTCACTCAGACATTGCCACACACATGTCAATTGCGCTTCAGACTTGCCTGGTCGTTCAGTCTCCATCACAGTCTCTTGTTCTGCACATTTTTCTCAGGGAAGAACTGGATCTGTGGCTTGCATGAAATATAAAGTTGTAGGAAATTGTGAAAAATAAATAAATTTGCATTCTAGACTCAATGCCTGAGTTATAACCTTACTATGGAACAGGGTATTTTGCTTTTCTTGTTCCCACACCAGGCCTGGCAGACATGTCACTTGCACTGCATGGCAACTATACCCAGGGCCCTGAGGAACCCTGGGTGATAGTCAGAGAGCCCAGAAAGAATTCTGCAGTTGTCTGTGAGCCAACAAGTTTTAACAGCTACCCAACCTCATCCCCAAGAAAGAAGCCTTAGTTTTCAAGAGCTTTCCCAGACTCAGTGCAGAAGTATAAAGATCACATGGCAGCCACAGCCTACAAACCCCTTATCCTGACAGTAGCGTATGAGCACACCACATCCTAGAGACCTAAGCACCACACCAGAGAAAGGCCAAGTGAAGGTCTCTCCCTCTGACCACAAGAGCCTTTGCGAGTTTCACCTAGGTAGGCTAAAACTGTGGGAAATTTTCTCACGTGAGACAAACCATTTTTTCTAACAATATTGGAACTAGAGACCCAGAGTCAAGTTAAAAAATTATATTCTTACAAGAGGCAAACCTTGTAATCCCAGCACTCTTGGAGGCTGAGGCAGGAGGCTTGCAAGTTTGAGCCCAACCTGGACAATTAACAACTTATGGAGACTGATCTCAAAACAATTTTTTAAAGGTTGGGGATGGTGTTCAGTGTGAAAGCCATGGGTTCAATCCCCAGTAATGAAAAAAAAAAAAGAAAGAAAGAAAGAAAAGAGACGTTCTTACTGAAACAATTTATAAAAAGCCTATTACCTAGCAATTTCATATCTGAATGCAATTATGTTAATGTTATTAGTACATTATGAATGGTACTAATATGATTATTGTTTCGTGTGGTACTCCAGGAAATTAATTTAAACAGATTTACATATTTTTCAGATAAAGGGCAGTGCTAACATGGGTAAATAAGTAGGCTGATGTTACTTTGAAAAAAAAAGACCACTAAGAGAAATCTGGTTGGGACTTTATTTGTAACACTGCCACAGTCATTACAGGGCTTCCTGGTTAATATAAATATTTTGCAATTTCTTCTTTAAAGGAGCAACCTGAAATCTTCCCAAACTCTTCTGATAATGATTTTAGCTCTATTTTATAACAAGAGAGTCGAGTGTCAAGGGCACGATGAAATAACTCATCCCAAATTCTATCCAGTTCCAACTAGTGTGGGGTTCAAACTCTAATTCCTGGACCTCAGCTCCTACACTTCCTTAATTGTCCACTGAAACTTTTTACTTCTGCTCCTTTAGAGTTTTACCTAGTTAAAGGCCTGACCCCTGCATATTCTCCTTTTGGAGTTTAGTGAAAGAAAGGAGTGTTTTCCCACTAGAACAGGGCTTCCCTCGCTGTGTTCCCAGACACTCCTCTTGTTGGGGAGGATCCTTTCAGTCTGGCTAGCTTGACAGACCTCAGTGCTTATTGTGCACCTGTTCGCTGCCAGCTCTGGGCCATCACACTGTGCTGCTGGGTGTCGGGCTTGCACATAAAATAGCTGACCTTGTGAGTCACAGTGTGCATTTGTCCAGCAGGATCGATAGTGGTGGTGCCTGCTGACGGTCATTCATGGGCAACAGAGAGGTCACTGAGGTATAAAGGAAAAGAGCCCAGAGGTAAGATTGGGCCAGACCTAGACAAGAATTCCAGACAGGGAGCCACAGGCCATCTGAGGTCATGGGAGCTATAGGTGCTACAGACAGGATGGGGGAATTTGGGTAGTGTAGTCAAGGTGAATTTAAAAATTGCCCTAGTTGGACAATAGTGGGTATGAACGGGTTGGTGACAAATTGCAGAGGAGCTACAGGTAAGTGGCAGGGAAAAGGAAGGTGCTGCTTCAGACTTTAAAACACATAAAATGGACAAGGAGAAAAGCTGTCTGGGCCAGAAAGAATCTGGCAGCTGTGTACAGAAGACTTGGGGAAGGGGGGAGCAAGGGGTTAGGAACCAAGAGTCTTATAAATATCTAGGTGTGGGGTGATAAAGCCCTGAACCATCTAGGACAAATGGCTGCTACCCTAGGCCAAAGGAAAACACCTAATTTGAGAAATTATTAAGACTTGAATCACAATTTCTGATGATATGTGCTAGCACTTAATGATCTACTTTTAAACTGAAAGTGCCTTGAGGACTGGACTACTACTATACTATTCCATCTTTGTGTCTTGAACTGCAGTAAATAGGCTCTAAATAAATGCTGAATGAATGCATGCATGAATGAATGAAACTCCCTGGCTAATGGTGGGACTTATGGACATCGTAAGCTTACTGAGAATTACTTGGTGGTTGTCCTGGGACAGCTCCCTCTCCTATTCACAGGACCCACTGGTCCATACCCTCTTCCTTGGATGAGGGAGGCCCCTTCGGGAGTGGGCAGGCTTTCTCTCTCCCTTGGAAAGTAGAAACTCCCTGGACCCGTGAGTACATACTCACTTTAGTGGTCTGCAGAAATGTGAATAGTCTCCAAGCATACAAATAAAAATGATAATATTCCTAACTTACATGCTTATTGTGAGGATCAGGGAGCTAATTAATATAAATGTTTTCAACAGTATTGATATATAGCAGTGTTAGCAATTATTCTTATTCACCCAACAAGTTGCTCCATCTATTAAATTCTAAACATTTCCATCCTGAATATAAGTGAAACAAAAGTAATTTCTTACAGCAGTTCAATTTTCCTACTTTCCTTTTAAAACCACAATTAAATTTTAAGCAATGGTTGATATGTTGACAATTGGGGTTAAATATTACATTAGGGCCTTATTTTAATGATTTTTAAAAAACACTTAAATTTTTATAAGCAACATTTACCACAATAGAATATTTCTTAATTCCAAATCAAAGATTAGTATATCATTTAGTATTAAAATGTTTTGACTACTATACATTTCAGTTCTGGAAATAATAATTTGATCTGTAAATTAAAATGTGTAACAGCGTATCTCCAATTATTTAGCATTAAAATCATTCTGTTATCACTTTCCAATTATCTGCTCATGAAAAAAAAAACTAGTAATAGTCCAATTGCTAAAAAACCATTTGTGTTTAATTGAATTAGTAGTTGTGTCTGATTAAGATTTTTAAGGCCACTGTATAAAAGAACTTCTTATATATCTCTCATTGGTGAATTTTTCCACCTATATTCTCAGGATGGGTAGAAATATCCATTTCAATGGTTGCAAGTAGGAATGGAAACTCATACATTCCACTTTTTTGGAACAATAAAAATTCTTCAAAATCAGAAGCTAGATTTGGATTTCAAAAATCACAGATAAATATAATGCTGGTAAACAGGATGTCTGGTAAGGAGGAAATGTAACACAATTTAGAATCTAATGCAATACAAGAAGATAAGTAATTTTTACGGACTTTCAAGGCTTAGGTTACACTATCTATTTTCTATGAATCTGAACTCTGTGGTCCATGGAGTACAGATCAGAATGGACCTCTCCGACTGATGTTAAATTGGTCTGGAAAATTAGAGAGGACTAGAGGGAGGTCGGAGTATCTGGACTGAAGGGTATGTGGCCAGGGGGCAGAGGCCAGTAGAGACACCAGTGTCTGTGATCTGGCAGTGCCATCCAGAATCTCTGTTCTCAGATGTGTGTACACCAAAGTCCTGTTGACTTACGACTTCCCAAGTATTCATGAATCACTTCCTTTGTGCATGGCAACATACTGAGAGTTATACATGTAGATTAGTCATTTTCACACTGCTTGGACTCAATGCTTGACACCCACAACTTAAAGGAGAGGTTTCCTTTGGCTCAAATTTCAAAAAGTTCAATCCATCGCCAGCTGGCTGCAAGGCAGAAACATCATGGTGGGAGGGCGCAGCGGAGGAAAGCTGCTCACCTCATGGCAGGCAGGAAGTAGGGAGAGGAGGGAGGAGCCAGGGAGAGAGACATATCTTTCAAAGGTGTGATTCTAGTAGCACACCTCTTCCAACCAGGCATCACTTCCTTTCAGCACATTTAGCAATGAACTCATCAGCATATCAATGCACTGATGAGTATAGTGCCAGGGCATTCTAGATCTAAACCATAACAGCATATGTTACCTTTTAGCCCTCAGTAGGGCCCCACAAATTGGACATTCTTGTGAAAGCTAGAAAAGTTAGTGACTTACCTATAGTTACATAGTCAGACTCCAGTCTTGTGCTAGACATGGCACATCTGCCTCCCTGAGAGTCACAGGACTTTTTAAAATCTTCCTCGCCCATTTGATGAGCATGCATCTCTTGTGCCTCAAGTTACAGGGTGCCTCTCACCACGTAACTCAGCCTTAAGATAGATAAAGCTGAAACGCGAAGGCTGCCCATCCAGAATCTGGCAAAGAATCAGGGCAGGGGACAGGAGACAGCAGAGCAGAGAGTACTGCAGGGCAAGAGAGCTCAACCACTCAGACAATGCTGGGGATGGCTCTAAAGGAACTTTTGCCCACAGAGGCCAGGTCTGGCACATTCGGTTAGTAGCCATGAGAATGCCAGGGTTTATTCCAGAGCCCAGGACCAATCACCACACCCTTCGCCCAGCTGTAGCTTCAGTGGCAGGAGGTTCCATCATGGGAACTCAATAACAGAATGATTTATCTCTGCTCATTTAGTTACCAAATGACCACTGGATGCCTACTAAGTGCCATGTATTCAGTAGCAGTTTGGTCCAGAAGTGAGCCAATCTATAAGAATAGAACCCCTCACTTTGCTAAGTAATTTTAAGATTATATATATCTAAGGGAACCATAATACTTCACAGAAGTTCTACAAAAAGGTACATTCAATCAATGGAAAGCTTAAATCATGACATATTTGAAAACCACATTTTTTCCCTTCAAAGTATCTACCATTGCTCACGTTTTATTAATGAGATATTACAGAAGACCTGCTTTGAAGATGATACTAAAAAGTAATTATTCTTACATATCAGTTCCATTTATATGTGCAGATCTTCTAAACTATTCTAAAGTGTTTTAAAATAGTTTATTTTTTAAAAGCACATCACACAAATCTCTCATCAGATATAAATTATTTACTCTGGGAGTACAAGCTTGCTAAGCAAGCAAGCTTCAACACAGTCCCTAATAAATTACTGCTAATTTCAATTTAATGGAGACTTTTTTCCTCTTTGAATTGTTCACTTTCTAATATTTTCCATGCTTTCTTGGCAAAGGCAGAACTGAGAGAGAAACTAAGAAATATTTAAATTTGTTATTTACCCGAGTCACCTTTAATTCTGAGAATTTATAATTAGCAAACAAATAATTTGCAATAACTAACAAAATAACATGTTGATATTTTCAATATGTGTCTGTGGAGAATATTAAAGTAGCTTTAAAAAGAAAATAAGTGTATCTGAATTATATAATAATGCAGGGCATTAATTTTGAGTAAAATTTAACAGAAAAGCAAAGATAGAGTATAATACTGAAATATTACAGAAGTCAGTCTTCCAGTCAACCTGCAGTTTGAAAATCTGAAAAAAAATTTTATTTACATGATATAATGTATTGCATTGCATTTCTAGCATAGTAGGAATATTTACCTTGTTACTTTCACAAGAAAGCATTATGAGTTCAGTTTGATGTTCATATTTTTCTGATAGATAATCCCCTATCTTTTTTTTTTTTAAGATTTTATACTTCTATCAAACTTGGCAGATTTCATTACAAATCTTTCCAGGTCATGCTTTTGCCTGTTTTTATGTAATATTAATTTGTGTTTTATTTTTATCCAAGGTTCCCTAAAAAGCAGGAAATTAGCTATGAATTGCTGTCATATTTCTTCTTTACATTTTCAAAACCTTGCTCCTTATAGCTTCCTTGTCATATTTCTCCTTTACCTGGAACCTAAATGTGTGTTTCCAGCTTGGGTAGATTAAGCAAGGTGATGTGCTTTTCATTTTTCCCTAGCTGCTATTTCAAACTTTTCAAGCCACATTCAGCTTTCTGTAACAGGCTTCTCATCTGTCAAATGAATTAAAATTCTGATCTTTCCTATGTCCTAGCAATAATCAGTTGGAAATTTCAGTTTTTAAAGTTCCATCAAAAGCATGAACCCAAACCATACAACTCCTTGCAGCAAACCCAATCCCAAATCTTCAGAATCTCCATGAAAGAAATCGTAAGTGGAACATATACCAAAAATGGAAGAAATGGAAAGATCCAGATCCCCAAATGGAATCACTTGTGTAGGGACTGTCATCCTCTTGGACTGTCCAGCATCTAGTAGCAAGTGCTCTGCTTTCCCCAAAGCAGGATAGAGAAGGCAGTGAAGCCATTGCAAGTAGCCTTGAGGTGGGGGAGACTGCCAACTGGCCTTTCCTGGCCTGGGGATTTGCAACTTGATTTAGGGTCTCAAGAACTGAAAAGATTTGCAGATAATTCTCTGGCTGATGAATTCCAAGTCACTGCCTTCCTTTCTGAGATCTGGCCCTTCAATTATTTTCTTTGAATTTCTAAGTCCCAATTATGGCTTGGATCTTAAATGTCCCCCAAAATTTATGTTTTGAAGGGTGGTTCCCGGTTGATGACCCTTTGGGATGAGAATAGAACTCTTGGAGGTAGGGCCTACTTGGAGGAATTACATCACTATGGACATATCTTGAAGCAGATATTGGGATGCTGGTCCCTCTTCTCTCTCTTTGTTTTACAGCAGTTTGTCAGAGTTGGTTGTTCTGTTTTATTTTGTTGTTATGTTTTGTTTTGTTCTGTTCTGTTCTGTTTTGTTTTGTTTTGGTAGTACTGGTGACTGAACCCAGGGCCTAAGCACTGAGCTACATCTCCAGCTCATTTTTCACTTTTCATTTTGGAAAAGGACCTTGTGAAGTTATTAAATTGCCCAGACTGGGCTCAAACATGCAGTCCTCATGTCTCAGCTTCCTAGAGTGCTGGAATTACAGGTGGGCAGCACCACACTCAGCTCATAATTGTGTTTCATATTTAAATTTCTTTCAATTTTTCTGATTTGAGGTATGAAAATGAATCCAAATCTATTTCTCCAGATGGCTGACCTGTTACCCAAACATTATTTGTTAATATTTAATATTTCACATTTTAACTACAGGTTTTTTTTTTTGTTTTGTTTTTTGTTTTTCCAGCACCGGGGATTGAACTCACAGCCTCGTGCCTGCCAGACAGGCACTTACGACACTGAGCCAAACTCCTAGCCCTAGTTTTTTGAGGCAGGGTCGCACTATGTAGCTCAGGCCAGCCTTGCACTCGCATTGTAGCCCAAGCGGGCCTCGAACTCACAAGGCTCCTCCTACCTCAGCCTGCCGAGTGCTGGGATTAAAGGCATGCGCCACCACACCTGGCTTAACTACAGGTTTGAGACGACAGTTTCATATGAATTAATATCCTGTATGTACATATGCCTATATATTATAATATCGGTAGTTCGTGTCCATCCCACCTAGCAATTGTAGGTTTTTATATGAGTGTTTCTAGCAATTGTTCACGTATTTTCTTATGAACTTGGGACCAATATGTTTGATTAAACTATAAAAAAAACCTTATTGTCATTCCTATCATCTTTAAATTTAGAAATTAACTTTAGTTGAATGACATCTTTTTGATACTGTTTTCTAAGAACCAGAACATATCTTTCCATTTATTTCTTCTAATAACCCCTTCAGTTAAAGTTTTCTTCACATACATTGTATAAAACTAAGGAGAAAAGTTTAGTAACTTTTCAATTCCACTACCTTATTGAATTTTTTTTTTTTTTTTTTTTTTTGTACCTGGAATTGAACTCAGGAACTTGCACTTGCCAGGCAGACACTGTGCCACCAAGCTATATCCCTGGCCCCCCTTACTGAATTCTTTTGCTGATTCAGTTGATTTTCTTCTATTTTCCAGGCATAAAATATACACTCTCCAAAATGTGACTATTTTGCTTCTTTCTTTCTAATATTTCCTTAAAATTGATTTTTATTACATAATAGCTAGTATCTATAGCATAATGTCACATAGTAATGATAATAGTGATAGTAGAACTTCAGTGGGAATACTTGTGATATGTCTCCACCAGGTATTGGGATAACTTTTAGACAGAGATACATATATTTTAACCTGCAAAGGAAGTGTGCTACACTTTCTCTTTTGTTTCTGTGAGTAATGGCCACTGAATAGTATGTAGTATTTTATCAGCACCTTTAGAAATTGTCATAAGTATTTTTACTTACATCTTTACTATGTAAGGATATAAATAAATTTTACGAGTAGAACCCCTACTAAGTAAACATTTTTACATTTTTGAAATAAACTACATTTGGTAATGATGCATAATTCTCTTAATATGCTGCTGGATTTAGTTTTATAATATTTTATTTAATGTATATGCTTTTAGACTTATAAGTGATATTGGTCTATTATATATTCTCCCTACAGTTTTTTGTTGCTCTTATGGTGATATCAAATTATACTTCTTTCAGAGAAAAAGAGTAATAGGAATCTCTGGGATAAAAGCACTACACTCATAGAATTCCTGGGCTAAGTGTTTATAATTTTTCTCTCTCTCTCTTTTTTTTTTTTTTTTTTTTGGTTTGTTTGTTTTGTAGGGAGGAATAACTCTTTGATAACCTTCTATATTACTCCCATAGCAAGCATTCATTGTAAATATTTTTTATTCCTTCAAGGGTCAGTTTTGGCAAGTTAAATTTTCCTAGAAATTTTTTCAGTCTATCCAAATTCAAAATTTATTTGCATAGAATAGAACAAATTAATGTTGTATTGTTACAGGCAGTTGAGTTAGATAGAAATATTATAGGCAGTCAAACAGGGTTAGGCTCTCAAAGGAGTCAGTGCAGAAGACCAGATACCTTGCAACTGTGGGGGAGACAGACACCTCCACTGTGGGCCAGACCTCCAGACAAAAGATAAGTCAAATGCACCCACATACTTCCTAAGGATAAGCATCAGGGATTGATATTCTAAATAAGTCTCTATCACCATATTCTGTCCATATGTTCCCTTCCTAATGCTGAGTTATTTTAAATTTTGCTTAATTATTTTTAACTAATACAAAGATTTTAAGTAGTACATTTTTCTCTGAGCATTTTAGTGACCTCTTGTAGCTTCTGACATACAGTATTTTTATTATGTTGTTTTCTATGCTTTTTGTAACTTTGGATTGTATAGCTTCTTTAATCTAAAAGTTGCTTAAATAAAAGTAAATTGCTGGACATTTACCTTCACTTCTTTTGAGCATTTTTTTTTTTTTTTTTTTTTTTTTTTTTTTTTTTTTTTTTTTTTTTTTTTTTTTTTTTTTTTTTTTTTTTTTTTTTTTTTTTTTTTTTTTTTTTTTTTTTTTTTTTTTTTTTTTTTTTTTTTTTTTTTTTTTTTTTTTTTTTTTTTTTTTTTTTTTTTTTAGTATTTGATGTCAACTTCAAATAATATTCTTTAACCTTCAACCATTGGAAATGAGGCAATTAGCAGATAACTGCTGCCACCTTCTTTCCCCCTTCTTCCTCTTGTTTTCTGTGCTGCTGGAGCACCTATCATTTGTATTCTGTTAACCACACTCATCTGTACTTTGCTTCAGCTTTAGTCCTGCAGTTAAACATATTCAGTGCCCAGCAGTGACCACTTTTGTCATCTCTGGGTTGCCTGAGTATTATCCTCTAGTCATTTCCTCATAAAGGAGAGAAGCAGTATTCCCTAAAGGTCACATTTTTCAGAACGGTTTGCCTTTAGACTTTTTATTTGAAGTATTGTCTTAGTGGATCTAAAGTCTCTGACATATTTTATCTCCTTTAGTGTGTGTAGATATTTCTCTACTGTCTTTTGACCTTGAAGGTAGCTGTGGAGAATTCTGAGACTAACATAAATTTTCCCCTTACAAGCAACTTGGCCTTTTTGTATAGCTGTGCAATTATTTGTCTTTATACTTAAAAAACAAAAAACAAAACAAAACAAAACAAAAACTCAGTAAAAGAAAATGTCTTGGTGAGATAATATAAAGGGCCAGATTTTGAAATCAGGCTCACCAGAATCAGAAATCTGCCTTTTCATTAATAATTGAGAGGGTACAAAAAATGCAGAACACAGGGAAAGCATGAAGTGAAACCAATGGTGTAGTCCCAAGTCCTTCCTCGCCAGACTAGAATGCACTGTTTCAGAGTGAGCATTTGAAGTCTCAGGTGTATATGGAGGGTATCACTCTCAATCACAAAACATCTTCACTGTGGATGCCAACTGGAATTCTCCATTATGTTTTCTCCAAAGCTGGGCATGGTCATTTCTTTCTTCCTTCCCAGATATCCAACAGTAGGTGCGGACCAGCTTTTCTCTTTGTATTTCCACCTGGCATTGATTATTCTGGATCAGTGTCCACACAGTGTGCTCTTCCAGAGCGTAAGTTGCTATGATCTGAATGCTTCCTTCCTCTAAAATTCAAATACTGAAACCTAATCTCCAACATCGAGTCTTTGGGAGATGATTAGGTCCTGAGGGCTTCACAAATGGGATTAGGACCCTTATAAAAGAGGCTTGAGGAATTCCCCATGACCCTCCTGCTCTGTGGGGACATGAAGAAGCCATTCCATCTCTAAAGAATGGCCCCTCCCAGCTGCTGAATTTGCTGGTTCCTTGATCTCAGACTTCACATCCTCTAGAACGCTGAAAAATAAATTGCTTTCCATTTGTAAATTAACCATTCTAAAGCAATTTGTTATAGCAGTACACTGGCTAATGCATAGGATTAAAACTTCAAGAATACTTTCTTTAATTAAGTCTTTTAATATTTGTTCTCTTCCAGTAACATTTCTCTCCTTAAAATCTCCAATCAGGCTAGATTTCTATCCCTTTCTTCTCTCTCTTATCTTGTCTCCAGTTATTTTAAATTCTGTATTTCATTTGATTTTGCCTGGGTTTTCTAATTTTTATTATCCTACCAAGTATTTCATTGTTCTATTCTTCCTTTGTGCCTTTAAATTTGATCTTCATTTCTATGATTTTTTTCTTGTACTTCTTTCCTGAGTTCAGTCAACTCATTTTTTCTTTTTATCTAGTTGTCTTGCTGTCTGTTCCCTCAGATTTTCATTTTTAGTTTAAGGGCTTTATTCCTGTGCATGATTGTTTCATCTAGCTTAGTTTATTAGTCTTTATTAATAAGTTTTTAATATTTAATCAAAAGCTTTGACATTCTTGGCAATTTGTGTCTGTATATGTGAATATATTCCCTCTAGTAAACTTCACTATTCTTTCTCATATTTTTTCTTATGATATCAATGCTATGCTGGCTTTGGCTTCAAATCATTCACTTTCAAATGAGTCGGGCTTTTCAGCTACTTGGAAAAGCTTCCTATGAGAAAAGGAATGTCTACTCTACAAAGGTAGATTGTTTCAGCTTTAAATTTTCTGGGAAGAATAATTTTCTCTAGTTTCCTAAATTGAATTTCTGTAAGAGATCATCTGCTCTGAGCCTGTATATCAGGGCCTATTGCTACACCACCAGTCATGTCCTTTGCCCCTCCATGCAGTGGAATCCAAGGTATTTTCTTTGGCTCACCACTGCCAGGCTACTTAGCTTTTTGTCATGCTTTTTCTATACTTCCAACCTGCATGGCTTCTACCTGTACTCCACTCTGTCATCCCAAGGCCTGGCAACTTTTGTCGTGTGATGAAATATGGGTTTGTCACATTAGGGGTTGAGTCTATCACCCCCAGAAAATATATTTGTACTGATTCTTCCAGAGCTCTACACCTTCTGAACATCTCACTCTTTCCTACCACAAGTGGCCTGTGTTGCATGTGCCCAAGCTCACCCTCAGGCTGGCCTTTACTTTAGCAGCTCCAAAGGCTTTGAGATTGCCATGGTCTTGCTGTTCTTGAGCTGATGAGATCAGGCTACAAATGGCTTTTGCTGCATGTAGAAGTGGTTGACAGAGGAGCAAAGATAGGTTTTAAATGAACCCTCACTCTAGGGAGTATTCCTTCCGAAAGAAAGCTCATCTATTACCTGCCATCTTAGTCCATTCTGATGCCATAACAAAATACCATAGACTGGGTGACTTAAACAACAGAAATAAATTTATGACCCCACAAGTCTGGAGATTGGAAGTCTAAGATTCAAGTTCTGGCCAATTTGGTTTCTGGTGGGTGCTTTCTTCCTGGTCCAGAGATGACTGCCCTCTCCTTTTATTCTTCCATGACCTTTCCTCAGTGCCTACATGTGGGAAGGGAGCCATCTAGTTCCTTGCTATTGCTGCTTGTAACATGAGGTCCAAGCCAGGTGACCACGTTTATCCTTAATTGGATCCTTTTATGTTTCATCTTCAAATATAACCACACTGGAAAACTTCAGTATGTGAATTTTGATAGTATGTGTATAACAATTTACAACAGAAGATGAGAAGTAGAGTTAAAATCACTGGGGAAAAGAGAGAAGAGATTCCTTACAGTTGGGGAATCATGAAAGTGGTATGATATGAACTCAGATGAGAAGAAGGGGTAGGATCTATGCATTGTGCATGGGGCAGGGGCAGGAGCAGTTGACTTGTTTGGAGCCTGAGAAGGTATTAACTTGCAATATTACAGGAAAGATTGAAACAGTGAGGAAAATCAATACACAGTAACACACAGACTAAAAGACAACTGCCAAAAATAAAAATGAAATCTTTTTGTTTTGTTTTGTATTGTTTTACAAAATCTAGATACTGCACATTTAATTTCAATTAAGTTTGAAAGCAGAAAACTATAACAAGCTTTCTAGAAAGTGAACTTTCAAATTTATCATTTTGAAGATAAAATTTAAATAGCTTATATTCAGTAATTACCAGTCCTAAGCAAAATACGGCATTTGCAGAATAATGATGTGTAATTGAAATACACTGTATGTGTCAGGCTACATTGAGCTAACCTTTTGATCTACTAATTTAATAACATAAGAAAAGAAATGAGGCCTACCCAGTTTTAGCATGCATCCCAAATTCAATTAATTTTAACCAATATATTAACATCATGCTTTCTTTTCCTATTAAAGTCTCCTAAATACTCAAGATAAAATCAAGTGCATATTATAGCCACAAGAAACAGATCAAGTTTTTTGAAAATGTTTAAAAAAATACTGTAAGTTAAAAAATAGGAATTAAATATTCTTAATTTAAATATGCTGATCAGTTGGGTTTTTTTAATTTTACTTACAATTTTTTTTGTTTAGGGCCAGGGGTCTATCTCAGCAGCACAAGTGCCTGCCGGGCAAGCATAAGGTCCTGAGTTTGATTCCTGGTACCAAAAAAATTTTTCTGTTTGGATTATGTGATTAAAAACAGTACAATTTTATTTTCCTCACTGAAAAAAGAATTTGGATAATATTAAGGTATTTTAACCAAAGCACCATAGAAGAAAAAATCTACCAGAGTAACATTCTGGTGTTATAATTCAAAGCCTATTATAAATCAAAGCCTATGAAGTGACACAGACATTATACTCATCTTAATATACACACAGACTTACCCTCCTGAGCAAAAAGAAGCCTTCACACTTCCCTCCCAAATAATCATCAGGTCAAATTTGTCCTCTTAGAGCCAAAAAAGTGAAAATCTAAACACAGTCTGGACTCAAAAGCTGTCTCCTGAGTCTCTAATTTGCTCACTACAAAAACATTTATTCATCTGATCTTTTCATAAAAGGAAATTCATTTTAATAGTTTTGGATTTCACTGTGAGGAGTCTCAGCCCAACTATTTGTGTATTTTTCATCACTTCTTTTTAGACATAAAGAGCACTGAGAAGGAGCAATTTCTTTTGCAAACATTTGGTACCAGATTGCTGGCTTACCCAGCCCTCCCATACAGCTGCTAATCACTATTCCATTGCCGTTTCTACAGAGCCCTGACACTGGGGCAAATTTTGTGTAAATGTGTAAATTTTGGTGGTCCCTGTCAAATAAAAAGTTCTTAAAATGCTAAAGTGAAGTGCACTGTGAAATGCTTTTCACTACTAATTTTGGCACTCTATACTTTCCATGTGTGTATAATTGAAAAGTCATTCTGAACACATTATTATATGACATTATAATTTAATGAAAAATCAGTCAAACTTACATTAATTTTAGAGATTGTTTTTTACATACACCCAGTTCTTAGATGTATGTGTTATTAATGCAAAGCAACAGACATATGCAGTATGATCAAGAAATACAGTGAATGTTTAAATTTTTAAAAATTTTACAATGAAAGACAAATTTATTGTAAAATGAAAGACAATGCCATTAATCTTCTCAGAATACTCCCTCACTTCCAATACATTTATCCCATTGTTCTTACCACTTTTTGATGCAGTTCTGGAAGTTCTCTTTCCTGAGTGTCTTTAGTTGTTATGTCTTGGTTGCATCAATGTCCTGAGTCAATTGAAAACATTTACCTTTTTATGATTTGACTTTGGGGAAGAACCAGAAGTTACAAGGCGCCAGATCCAGTGAATAAGATGGATTAGGACACACCATAATGTTTTATTCAACAGAATTTGCCATAAAATTTATTAACATGGTGTAATCACAAAGTAAAGTAACGTTTAAATTAAAAAAATTATTAGAATGAAAGACACATTGCCGTTAGTCCTCCTCAAAATACTCTCCTTTTCTTTGAAAACACTTACCTTGTATTTCTTGGCAATGTGTCTTACTGTAGTAAGTTTTCTTAATTCAAGTACTTGTAGTTTTTGACTGCCCCTTGTCTCCTTTCTCGATTCTGTTGTTTGGTGATGACTATGGTGTGATTACTGGTTGAGTACTTCAGAAATGTACACAAAACTCTGGATGATTTCCAAAAAAGCTTTACTCAGAAGACGTGGAAACTATGACTGAAGAATTGGCTGTTGTCATTTGTAAGCAACTATTACATGCCCAAAATAGTCGAAGCTAATGATCAAACTGAGCAAAGAAATGGATATGCATTTCAATTCTATTTTTCATGTTAGGCTATCATGAACACAATGTCATATGTAAGTAGTTAATTATTAGATAGTGTCAAATTTAAGTGGAGTTTAATAAACAGATTATTTTAAAAGTTTTTTAGTAGCTATGACCCAAAGAATTACAAGATTAAAAATTATCAGTGATTTCAAAGATTATTTCATTTCTCCTCCCATCTTAACACAAAAACAAGCCAAGATTTGAAGCTACCCAAAATCATGCTGGGAGCTACAAGGTAGTTCAAATAAGGCCCATACTGCGTTATCACTGCCTTTGTCTCTACAAAGTTCATAGAAGTGTTACGTGTGGTGAACAGTGGTCAACAGAGGAAGCTAGAATTAGGGGGGGTATATGAGCAGTTGTTAGAAAATTCCTTATTCAGATTTTGAGTTTATCCTTCTTTTTCAGCTGAGTAGTACTTCATTGTATAAAAATACCACATCTTTTTTTCCATTTCACAGTTGATGGGCATTTGAGTTGTGTCCAAGATTCAGCAGTTACAAATTGTGCTGCTGTAAACATGGGTGCACATATATTGCTGTGGTATGATGTTTCAATTCTTCTGGGGAAATACCCAGAAGGGGGATAGCTGGATCAGATGAAATCTCCAACCTTAGTTTTTTGAGGAATCTCCACACTGATTTCTACAGTGGTTGCACCAGTCTACACTCCCATCAGCAGTGAAGAAGAGTTCCTTTTTCTCTACAGCCCTGCCAGCTTGGATGCAACTTGAGACCATACTCATAAGTGAAATAAATCAGACTCACATGTGTAAATGTCATATTGTTTCTCTTGTGTAAAAAATTGTAAGAGTAAATGGAATTCAATACTGTGAAAGTCAAAGGGGAAGAGGCTGCTCAAAGTAAGGAACAACTGGGATGAGAGAAAGGAGAAAAGAGAAATAAAAAGATTGTGCATATATATGTATATGATAGTTGACTATACTACTTATCTCTGTTAGTTCATCAAAAATAAGGGTTTGTGCTTTCATTATTTGATCATTTTTTCATGCCTTAATCTTGTAATCTGAGCAACTACTTTGAAAATAACAATATGCAATATATTAACCATTGTTAATCTCCTATTATGTTTTTTTTGAAGTTATGTATCATTGTTTTTGTTCCTTTTTCATTTTAAAATTAACCAAAAATCATTTTGAGCAGGTTTATCACATCTTACTCATATATATTTAAACATGAAGCAAAAATTGTATTATAACACACCCGACCTCAGATGGTTGCTCTTCCTCACTGTCCCTTGATGGTATATAAGTGCCTGGTGTTAGAGCCACTTGCCTTCCCCATCCCCCGCCAGAGGTTTCACAGGAACGCAACAAAAACGCTGTTCACAGGAACAGCAAAAATAAACTCTTGCTCTGCACTGCCCCTCACAGCTCTGTCCTCAATGTCCCTTGTGAGGCTATTGTTGTCACCTGTCTCTACAGGCCAGCAGTCCCAACACATCCCTCTCTCACACTGTCAAATTCAGCACCAACTTCTAGTTCTTTTGTTATTTCTTCATTTCTCTATCATCCTGGGCCAGGCTCCTCTCACCACCTCAAATCTGGATGGGGCAGCCACAGTCCAATTCAGCCTTATCACACCTCGCACAAACTACAGCTCAAATAGATTAGACATGTCCCCTGCCCGTTTGAAACCTGCCTTTGCCTCCTCCTATTTTGCACTGAGAATAAAGGTGACAGCCCTTTATTTGCATGGCCCCCATGTTCCATGTCACTTGACCCTACTTCCTGGTCAGCCTCACTTGACTTCCCCCTGCCTAGCTCCTACTGATCTGTCTCTGAATAGATCTGACTTCCCCAATCTCTTTACTCAAACCATTCTCTCAGCCTGTGTCCTACACACTCTCTTCCCCATTCTGCTTCTTGCTCAGACCTCTACTGCAGCCCACCTCCATGGTAGTGAGGTCTCCCATGCACAGTGGGAGTGCTTCTTTAGTGCCCCCCAGCCCCCAAGTATGCACCTGTTAAACTGGAACCTCCAACATTAGGGACAGATCTTTTGTCAACCCTCGTATCCTCAGCTGTGGCATAATCCTGACACCAAACAGAAAGTAGAGCATCTCTCCGCCTCAACCCCTGCCACACAGCATGGCAGGAGAAGCCAAAGTTACTGCGGAGAGATTTGCCAGAGCAGCAGTTAGGAAGATGCCCCAGCCCACAGAGCTCCAGCAGAAACAAAGCTCTGGGCAGAGAACACACCACCAGTGCTAGAAAGAATAACAAGCTTCCCACTCAGAGCCACCTGGAGCCAGCAGAACAGGAGCAGAGCTACCAGAGCACATGGGCCAGGGCCTGGGTAGGAAGTATCCACTCTGTGTAGATGCAACTCTGTCATAGCTAGATGACTGCAACCAGCTAAGCCCTTCCTTCAGTAGAAGTGCCTTGCACATCAACCAACCCAGTTTCACTGCCATCTGTGAACCAAGCCCTAAAGTGTTATCAGGCTGTGGGAAGGACCAAGTGACGCAGTGTTCCACTCTGTCCTCACAGACAGTACCAGCTTTACTCCTGGACTTGAAAAGAAGGGCAGTGCCACATGTTTCTATCATGGAAATCACATTTTACAATTATACTTCCATCTATAAATTATGCATATTTTGGAACTCAACCTATCTTTATGCAAGTAGGGGGTGAAGGGAATAGTTCGTCAGAATAACTACTGACAATTCAATTCATACTACTTTATAATCCATGAAGTTTGGAATGGATAAGAGTTCATTATTCAGTGGTTTATAAAATATTTCAGACTGAATGATAAAGTCATGTCTGTGACAGTTGGTGTGGATATAAAATTGGTGTGAACGGTCCATAAATATTTATTGTCAGGAACTATCAGTATGTATTGCTGTTTTTTAGGAAAATAACTCATATTTTATTATTGGTACATAAAGCAGGACATGTATGTTTACTATGCATAATAACAAAACAATAAAATGACATTCAGTAAAGAATATCAGAGGGGTGAGAACAAAGATGAAATTTCAGGTTCTAAGTTTTACAGAACTATTGTATAAAGTTCATACAATATAAACCTTTTTAGAAGTACTAAGAACTTTAACTTGGTCAAGAACTAGAAATTAAGTTTCAGAATCAATAGTAGCATTATAATTTCTGCTGCAGAAAATGGCTTGCTATCTTCTAAATAAGTCACATATCAATGCTACGTTCAACAAATCCTAGGTGTGAATGTGAGTTTTGGTTATCCACAAAGAAACATGTTCCTTACCATATTTCATATCATTCTTCCCTGCCCAAGGAAACTCTTTGAAGGGAAATTCTCCACAATAGGAAAATTTTAAAATATGTAAATATGTGTGTGATATGCATGTATCTGGATGCTTATATGTTTATGTTTATATATGTGTACATACTTATCTGCATATGTGCATCCATATACATCCATGTGTATGTTTGTGTATATATGTGTGTACATAAAGGTGCATATGTATATGTGAGTATGTATTTTTATGTACATGTATGCACATAAAGACATATGTATATGCATACATGCATGCATGTATATATGTCTATACTGACTATATTTTCAAAGAAGTAGATGGGACATGAATAGCTTACATCTAACTTTTAAAAACTTTCACCATGTATTTATTGCTTGGTTTTCTGAAAGCAACAACTGTTCAGGTGATATAATGCTGGAAAACGATGAAAATAGAGCTTTTGAAAATGAGAAGGGGACTAAGAGTTGGAAGGAACAGAGAGGGAAGTGAGGAGTAGAAGAAGACAAAAAAAAGAATTAAGATTTATTATGTACATGTGCCAATTTTTCACAATATATGTAATAATTATGTATGGAAATCCTGTAATAAAAAATAATTTTTTTAAGTGTTGCAAAATGAGGAGCCCTGAAATCAGAAATGGAGCAAACACTAGATTCATATTACTTTTGTTGTTCTTCATAGTTAAAAAAGACAACACACACTCTTGTGCTTTTCACTTCACAAAGTCTAGACAAACACTTTACAACCAGTCCTCCTGTCCCTACAAAAGAGAAAGGGTTGCATTCCCAGTCCTTTCCCAGTGCTGGAAACCAGGACAGCCTGTGCCTTCCCAAAGCAGCCTCCAGCCGCACACATCTGGAGCTCACACCAGGGACAGCCAGATTAGCAGCAGTGTCGGTATTACTCACACAGCCCTCTGAGCTGTAGTCACATCTGATCCTGCACTAGGGCCTGATTCAAAGTTCTCAATTTCTATGTGTGTCCTTTAAGTTTTGACTTCTCTTACAAAATCACCCAAAATGAACATTCCTGAGCCCTAGTAAGTTTACAAATATGCTCTTTTGACATTCGAAATGAAGTGTTTGAGTAAAGAATACCAGAAATGCACATGAGCTAGCCATTCTTGTGCTGGACATGTGGAATTATTTTTCTCTTGTTTAACATAGAAAAATTATTGAATGAGGATGCCCCCAGGTACCCATCTTGCCCTGAGTATGGCACATACAGTGTGGAAGCCTAGGAGGGGGGTATGCAAAGCTTGGGGGTATATACATAACTTCAGGGATATTGAAGGTTTTTTCAGAATGAGAACCCCATTATACAAACTCACTTTGCTGTTTTCTTAAAAATTAAGGAGATAATTTAGTGCAACTAGGCCTACAGGCTCTTTCTTAGTCTTTTCCCTATAGAATTTAGACATTATTCAGATAATTGTTATTCTGTATCATCTTTTTAGAGTTTGTTTTGCAAAAATCTATTTCGCTTGTGAAGGCTAGTCATAGGATTGCAATGAGATTCGCAGGTCTTTTGGTCTTGTGCACTTGAAATTCCAAAGCACAGATGGTGTTAGAAGTGGAACCATTGTGTGACACTCCTTCGGAATTCTACTGAGCCTTCAATCACGAATGTCTCAAGACTGGCCAGATAAAGAAATGCTCTTTACCGATGCTCCTTATGCTGGTGTTGTATAGCCAAGATCCCTAAAAGTGAAAGTTGGAGTCCAAAAAGACCTGTGCCTAGGTATGGCTCTGACTCTTGTCAACTCTGTAAATTTGACCTAATTTGTTGGTTTCTTGACCTCCATCTACAAAAGGAGAATAAGCTCTATTGAGCAGGATTGTTGTGAGAGTTAGATCCAGTGTTTACGTAGGCATATTCCATGACTCATGGCTATTAGTAACAGCATCTTACGTTTGAAATCTTAAATAAGTACCAAAGAATTTATGTGTTATTATCTCTTTAAATAGGAACTAATGAAACTAAATATTCCATATTATCAAATTTATAGTGCTAACTTATTTTATGTAGCACTATACCTAAAACCAGCATAAAATTAGTTCTTGATTAAGAAAAATAATATATAAAGAACTTTTTTAAATTCACAAAACACTTCTGAAGAGTTCTTTCCATTATTTATCTTCCCACAGTATACAGGGAACATAGTTTTATGTGATACCTAAAGCAACTGTGATTTGGTGGTCATGTGTGGAGGACAATGATCAAATGCATTCTCAGTGGAAACCTGAGTGGATTTAGGATTAGGTGTTCTCCAGGGGTGACTCGCTCAGATGCTTCCTTCATTAGTGCAGCTGAATGTGAATTGCTGTAGTGAAGATCACACGCCCATGATCTTGGAGCCAAATGATAAAAACAAGGCCTCCATCACAGAGAACTGTTGTCAAGGTCAGCTTCATGTCATTGGAATGTTAACCAAGGCATCCAGAGAGCAGCTGGACATGGTCACTGAACCCAGGCCAACGTGCCTGGAATTCTATGCCCTGCCACCTACCCCAGGTGAACTGGATTCAGTCCTGGGCCACTGATGACCGCAGCCCCTCAGGGGCTCCTGTCATTCCAGCACATGCTAGCACTTTGATTTTATTGTTTGTTGGCTTTAATTTGCTGACTTTCTTGAGTGGATATTAAATGCTATAGGATCTAATCGGTCTTTCCTTATGCAGTCCTTGTTCTTAAATATTTCTAAAGCACTTTGCACAACACAGTTATACATTACGAGATAGTTATACTTCTCATATTAAACTTTTGGCAATTTTTCTTCTATAAATATTATCACTACTTTCTCGATAATCCTTCTTTATGTGTTTTTAGTTTTTAAATACTTGAAAATTACATTTGAGAGAAAATTAAAGGCAAGAAGCCTTACAATTAATCCAGATCCAAAGTATTCTCACATTAAATAACTACAAACTGACTCCAGTCTAAATGTCAACACCAGTAATAATAATGACATAGTCATTGGGTACATCCTAATTGCATGCTACACATCACACACCGTTATGTCATCCTAACTGACCCTATTCTAATCCCAGAGGGAGTTGCTATCAATGCCACATTACCTAGGATGAAATGAAGGTTGCCACAGTTAGGTGACACACTCCTCAAGTTCAGCCAGTAAAGCAAGCCTGCTGGGGCAGGGCAGGTGGGCCCAGCCCCGCTCCCAGCCTAAAACTGGCCCTCAAGTCATGACTAACCCTCACTCTGTGCAAACAATTCACTTCAGTCAAACTCACATGCCCATAGTGTATTCACCAAATGACCACCTTAATGCGGTTAGGTTATATTCATAATCTATTTCGTAGGAGAGAATTTTCTGAGGGACCATAAGTATCCATCAGCACCCAGATCTGAAAGTTCTTGCAGCCTCTTTGGCCTGTGGAAAGTGCACGAGGTGGAGCCAATAGGAGGAAACAGGCCTAGAGCTCAGGGTTCACAGCCATGGCCCTGGTGGGGAGAGACTGAGAACCCCGCCTAAGTCTGCCCCCAACGAAATGGGGCCTTCATCTAACAGGCTTGAACTTGAACAGCTTTCTCTGACACTCCACCACCTAAAACCAAAATACGGATGATAATCATAGCACTGCCTCACAGTTTCATTTTGAAGATTAGATGAACTGATATATTTAAGCATAGTTCAGCACTTGGCCCTAGAAAATTCTCAACAGATGCTAGCATGGCTACCATTACTATGTCATGATCAAAGGGATAGCATTAAAAGGGTGTCTGCAACACAGTGGCTGTTGGTAAGGGACACTGTATTGAGTGAAATCAGACACACATGAGCATACTATGCAGTGCAGGGTCAGGGGCAGGAAGAGACACTGCCAACATGGCTGCCTCTGCAGAGCCCCCTTTCATCTACCTCTCTGGTTCTCTTTTCCTGATCAAGATTAACAGTTTTGTTCTGTTTTATTTTGTTTTGTTTTTTGAGATGGGGTTTCATTATGCAGTCCGGGCTGGCCTTGAACTCACTATGTAGTCCAGGCTGGCCTCTACCTCACAGTGATCCTCCTGCCTCAGCCTCCTAAGTGCTGGGGTTACAGGCATGCATTGCAATACCCCAATATCAAGTTCTTTTAAGAAAACTTTTTTTTCCTATTTTCAGGAAGGCAATGATCTAATTTTGCACTGAAATCCTTATGCACCTGGCCTTGTTCCTAACTGTGGCTTCTCCCCAAGTCCTGGTTCTCAGTTTTTTGCATCCCCGAATACCTCATCTGCTGAAATACTTGACCTTGCTTAATGTCCAGTATTCCACTGACCCAGGAACAGGGCTATGACAGGAGTCCACGTCCACTTCCTTCATGGAGCAGCAGTAAAAACTCCTTAAAATATATTTTTTCAAAATATGTTTCTTGAACACTTAATGACAGAGAGGATTCAAATATGGTTTTGATCCTCAAGGAGGATCCTCAAAGTTTCATCTCTTCTGATTGCTTTTTAAAGATCTCCTCCATTTCTTTTGAATTCACTAGTGTAGGAGACAGATATTATCTCCCAACAAGGCTCAGTGAGATGAGCATGCAATCTCACACCCCTGCTAGGTTGTTTGCAAAGACGGAAACGGTTATCAATAGATCCAGAATGTAAAGTCAGGTATAGGACTAACATGTAGTACTAATATTTAGAGCCTCCCAGTGTGCTGAGGGACAGTTTCTTATAACATTTCCTCCTTCATTTGGAATTTATTTTGCTTTATTTTAGTTGTACCATACACACAAAAGTTTTTCCATGACTTTTTTTTTATTCTTAATATGAAAGATTTCACAGCAAGCAGTTTCTAGAAAATCCTATGAATCATCTTTCTTTTTTGAAGATTTTAATGGCTGAGGTCATGAACAATAATCAGTAATGTACTATTGATCTCAGCTCAAATGGAAGTGCCTCAAATCCCTCCACCCAGTGGTCACAGCTGCATGCACACACATGAGCCCGTGTGCACTCATGGACAAGCACACATCAGGGCAAACAAGTGTGTGGGTGAAAAGTTATCTCTGTGGTTTGGAATGTCTAGTCACTCAAAGCTGGTCATCCTTGTTTCAATCCTGGTTGTTAAAAGGGGAGCTTTACAAACTGCAACAATACAACTTTGCCTGTGGTTCATTGTTCTGAGTGATCCTAGGCAACAGTCTTTCCAAACAGATTGCTGTGTGTTAAAGCTGCACTATGAATTCTGGAAATAAGACTTCTGGAAATTTCAGTTGTAACTGGCCCACAGTCCATGAGATTTGTAATTAAAAGATAATTTTTGCATAAAGAATTCATAGAGAATTAACACAGGGATGCTGACACACATCAGCAATCCCAGCACTCTGGGAAGATTAGGCAGGGGGGTTACAAGTTGGAACCTAGTCTGGAACCCGGCCTGGA
Source organism: Dasyprocta punctata (assembly GCA_004363535.1). NCBI lineage: Eukaryota > Metazoa > Chordata > Mammalia > Rodentia > Dasyproctidae > Dasyprocta > Dasyprocta punctata. The sequence continues at coordinate 63,654 of RJWM01004629.1, read as the reverse complement.
TTTAGCGATTTAACCAGACCCTGTCTCAAAATAAAAAATAAGGAAAAGTTGAAAATATAGCTCAATCCACAGTACCACCCCCTGCAAGAAAAGAATTGGGAAATTAAGATCCATTTTGACAAGATAAGCATATCAACAATGGTTCATATTACCAGAAGACAAAGTTAACATAAATGCCGCGAAGTATTACATTTTAACATAAGATACAGAAAGAATACAGGCTCACAGTGTTGTGAGTCTTTCTTATAGATTTAATCATTTTTGAAAGCTAAGTAAGGAATCTAAAAAAAATACCTTCTCATCATGAATATAAAAGAGATAAAAGAAGATGAAAAGAAAATAACAATACTAACCATATTTTGATATATTCTCATAAAGTCTAGGAACAATATATTCTAGCACTTTCTAATTTTCCCATTGCAACCTAGATTTTATTTTTGCCAAAATAGTATCTTGCCTGATACCTCCAATAGCAATTATGGAATATGACCCAATTATTTCTACAAGGAAAAAAGTGAATTAATTTTTGGGGGTTAGGAAACAGAAGATATTTTAATGAAAATGATCTATAACAAAAAATGTAATTGTAGTAAAATAGATGAGGAAATTGTACTTCTTTGTATTAAAATATTTTTCATAAAACATTAAAAATATATAATGAGAGTTTAATCTCATATAAGAAAGTTAACCTGCTATAATACTGTTTTATGTATGCTTATATGAAATTGCATGGAACTAAAGCAAATTATGTCACCATAATATTATTTTGTATCCCCTATGGAAGTATTTTTATAAAACTTTTAAAAAGCATATTACAATGGGGATTTTAAAAAAACATTAGACTAAGTGTGAATGCTGCCTACAAAGAAGTTAGTTTCATGAAAAAGCAAAGAACATTCCAAAACACAAAATTTACACTGAAAATTTGTTAATAAAAATCATACTGTCAATTTCATCTTTAGTTTTCCCCAAATGTAAACTTGCAGTTCAAAAAAAAAAAAAAAAAAAGAGAGACAGAGAGAGAGAAAGAAAGAAAAGAAAAGAAAACCACTAGGGAAATTTGAAAGGGAAGTATTTTTTTTTAAGGAACAGTAATAAGGATATTGTCTATTTTCTTTTCTTTCTTTCTTTCTTTTTTTTTTTTTAGAGGTGGGTGTTGGGAATTGAACCCAAGGCCTCTGCATTGAACTACATCCCTAACCCTTTTTTATGTATGCATTTTATTATTTATTTTGAGCTTGTGTCTCCCTAAGTAACTAATATGCCCAGGCTGGGCTCAAATTTGGGATCTTCCTAATTCAGCCTCCCAGAGTGCTGGGATTACAGGTGTGCACCATCACACCCAGCTATATTTTTTCAAATTTAAGGGAAAAAAACTATCTGTTTCCCCCTACAGTTTTTTGTTTTCTGTCTTTGTCTCTCTCCCTCTCTCCCTCCCTACCTCCCTCTCTTCCTCCCCACCCCCTCTCTCCTTGGATAGAGAAGAAAATAACTGCAGCTTTGGTTTCAGACACCTGAGATCAAAACTACCCCTAATAATTTACTCATCTGCACAGTGAGTAGATTTGAAATATTACTGAGAAACCAGGAAATCCTTGAATTGACCCTATTAGGGAAACAAAAGTAATGAAGAAATGAAGATTGTTTGTGCACCCTGATTGTCAAGTAGCTGGTTCTCTAGGACAGTTCCTCTCATACCACAGCTTGGGGCACTAGAAGACTTGAGGAAACCCATTTCAAGTAGAATTTCACCTTCACCACAGGGGAAATACAGAACCCAAAGTCTATTCCTTTATGAAACTTGTAATTTACCAACAGATAGCTATCAGACTTTTAAGGAGAATAGTAGAACTGACTAAAAATGAGTCAATTTAATTTCTTCAAGTAGAAAACAATTGTAATAAGACTTAAAGGAATTTAGTGTTTGGAGTAGTTTTATATTGGTGTTGTTTGAGGACCTAGTCATATAGTTCTTTGCAGAATTAATGAAGGATTTCTCAGCAGACTCAGTCCTGGGCATGTGGCCTGGTGATGTATTTCATTCATTTTACTGCACCTTGGTCTCTTAGAAAGGTCAGTAGTCAGACCTGTCCAAGAGGAGAAGCACTGCTTTAAAACTTCCACACAGATTTCTGCAAACAGCATCTTTTTTTCTTAATTTATAACATTGCATGTTCTAATAGGATATAACTACTTAAGAGAAAGTAAAAAAATAAAAGAAATACCCAGGTAATTCTGAACTAAAAATCACATATACCTCCATCCAAAAAATTATATACCTTAATTAATCAAATGGTTATGTCATTATCAATCTGACTTTGCAGCAGCCTCATGCCTACCAGTAATTCAAAATGCTTCTATAATGTTTGAATTCTCTAACGTTCTGCTCCGAATGTCATACATAGCTTTGTTCCTGCTTCAGAGTTTTATTTCATTAGTTAAATTGAAATAAGAGGGAAATACATTTTCCCTATTATTCAGTGAAGACAGTGGGCAAATTCATCAGCAGATCTCAAAACAAAGCTGTCAAAACTGTGTATATTGATGTTTAAAAGGAAGATCAGTGCACCCCCACTGAAATGCTGCTCTGGCCAGAGGTCATGGTTAAGGTCATTGGCACAGCTCTGTAAGGAGGCTCATGTTGCAGCTGTCTGCACTGTCCCTGGCCTGAAGATAAATAGCAGACTTTGGTTTCCACTGCTACTGGTCTTTTAACCTTCGGAAAGAACAAATGCTCAGTCTCAGCTCCCTCTTCATCCTCCAGTTTTATCTCCCAGGGCCTATGAGATATCTCTTACCTATCCGTCACTCCACCTTCAGCTCTGTCTTCTTAGAGATCAAAAGAATTCACAGCCACTTTCACCTTTTAAGGGTCCCTTGTAGTATAGAATGTAGAAAGACCATCATGAGGTTAGATCTATAACAGTGTATTTTGAGTATTTACGTTTAACAAATTAACACCTTTCACACAAACCAAAAATAACAGGAATGATCAAAATATATGGTGAATGTTTAAATTAAAAGAACTAATTACAGCAAAAAACATAGTGCTATTAATCCTTCTCAAAATTCTTCCTCTCATTTGAACACACTTATCTCATTGCTCCTGCCACTTTCTGAAGCAGCTCTGGACATCCTCATGACTTCTGACTCTTCCCCAAACTCAAAATGACCATGAAAGGTAGATGTTTTGAATTGATTCAGGACATTGATATAACTGGGAAAGAGCAACTACAGACTCTCTCCAAAAAGGACTTGCAGAACTGCTTTAGAAAGGGTCAAGAATGATGAGATAAATGTGTTTGAAGCAGGAGGGGGGTGTATTTTGACAAGGTATCTTTTATTATAATAATTTTTTAAAAGTTTAAATATCCACCATTTTTTTTTAATCACACCTCACACAACCTCACTGGAGATGACCCAATCTAAAGATAACCTCAAAGTCTTCATTTGAGGTTCCTGATAGATGCGAGTCTGGGCCAGATGGTATGAGTTCTACCTGGTGGCCCTGAGTGTGGCCCTTCTCAAGAGATAGGGGAAGAAGGAGGGAGAGGAGAAAGGGGGAAGTAAAATAGAGTTAAAATGTGTTATGTACATGTACCAACTGCCCATAGTAATGTAACTGTTATGTAATCCAAACGTGTACTAATAAAAAATAAAAATGAAGAAAAAAAGAAGCCTAATTCACATAAATGCTCCTCCTTCTGAAGCCCGTAATTAAATTGTGCAAAATAACTGATTGATGATATAATTTCCTCTGTATTGCTTAACACAATCCCTGGGATTCTTTAATTCCCAGGACACTTCTTGGTGCACCTTGGGTTTCATTATGAGTTATAGTGACTTTTCAAGCCATCTTCTACTCTCAGAAATTGTGCTTCTCCATGAAATTGTGCTCATGGAATCAGTCAAAAAGGAATGAACACTGCAGGGCCCTGTGCACTTGAAAAATGTAACTGGAGATTTTTTTGTCTACTCCCTGGCTTCCTGGGATGATCCTAGTTTCTTTTGTGAAGACTACTTGATAGATAAACAGGCTAAAGAATGGAACAAATCGCTCTGATAAGGGAAAAAATTATACATGTAGCAAAAAACACATGGGAAAATGTTAATTTTTCCCAGTAATTAGAAAAATGCTAACTAAAGCAACCCTAAAGTTGCATTTTGTATGCCTGGAATTAACAAAAATTGTTTTGATGGTAGCAATCAATGCTATGATAAAACAGTTACTTTCATACATTGCTGGCAACATTATGAACTGGCATAACCTTTCTGAATAATCAACATGGCCATATATATACTAACAAAATGTTCATATTCCTTGAAGCAGTAACTTTGATTCTGAAAATTGTTGCAAAGATAATACAAGTAAAAATTTTAGAAAAACTATAAGCACAAGATTCTTTATTACATTAGTGTCAAAATTTATGCAAACCTGGGATAGTCTCAATGTCTCTTAGCTAGAGAAGAGTTAAGTGATTTATATTGTTTCCACTCCATAGGTATTTAACAGCCACTACAAACAATGATTATGTGTAGTATAGATTAAGTTTGAAAAAAATGGACAGGATGACTTGGAAAAGTCATGTATTCTACTGACAATTCCTTCCAACCAAAAGTCTTTCTTTCCCTTCACTTTTCTGCACGGCGTGTCCTCCCAGATTGAGTTTCTGTACCACTGGCTTCTCCACACATTGGTCTTAACGTAACTTTCATTTTCCTGGGAAAACCTTCCTGATCGCCCTGCCAGGGTAACCAGTCTCAACCACCCCTCACTACCCCATGGACTATGCCCCTGTGTTGCTACACCACACACTATGACTACTGTTGCTTAGTGACTGGTTGGCTGGTGCAATGCCTCACACTGATCTGAGTCCACGAACGTTGTGGTGGGTCCTTATGTCTAGGCTTTTTGTTTGTATTTTCCACCAGTACTGGGAATCGAACCCAGGGCCTTCACACCAACCTGTATCTCCAAGCACCATCACCCCCATTTTTACATTTTTCATTTTGAGATGGGTCTTGCTACAGGCTAACCTGGAACTTGCCATCCTCCTGCATCAGCTTCCCGGGAGTTTGGCTCAGTGCCTTAAGCGCCTGCCCTGGCAGGCGTGAGGTTGTGAGTTCAATCCCCGGTGCCGCAAAATAAATAAATAAATAAATAAATAAAATTAAAAAATAAAAAAAATAAAAAGACTACATGCATGCACCGTCACACCAGGCATGGTTGCATTTTTGTAATGACCTTCTGCTCAGAGAGGTAGCTCTGATGGCAGGAAGTTCAGGAGTCAAAGTGGTCTACTCTTGGAAGGTTTGTGGGCAGGCAACCCTCCTGACCTCTGGGAAGACACTCAAAGCACCAGGGAGACAACATGGGTGACAGGCCTGACTACCCCTGCCTGCTTCATCAACTGAGCGCTCTGGGTACTGCTGTGGCGACCCCTCGCCACTGAAACCACACACGTGTGTTAGGAACAGTCACCCTGCTCAGCAGCAAGGCCTGCCTACAAAGGAAAAGTAGGGGACAGATCTGGAGTTGTCCCAAGCCAGGAGGTTTGCCTGTCCATGAACACTTCCTAGGGTGGACCAGGTTGCCTCCCAAAATGTCCTCAATAGAAGCCACCTCTCTGAAGAGAAAGCCACTATAAAAATGAGAACAAAGAGTCTAGGCATGAGGACCCACCCTCCCTTAGGAAGTCTTTGCATCTAAGAGCCCAGGTCTCATTGATAGAAATGAGTTTGGTGACAGTTCCTCAGTGTGGAGTACTTCTATGAGGCTGGGACTAAGTGGAATTACTTATGTAGAACCTCAGACATTTGAAAGATAACAAATCCCAGTAGGGGTCACTGGAGAAATGCCAAGAAGTCAGGTGGACCCTTTTTCTAGGCGGCCATCAATCTCCAGGGGATTTCATTGTCTGGAGCAGACTCTGTAGACATCACCCAGTAGAAGCTCAGTGGAGGTGCTCATTTGCCTGGACACAGCCCCCATTTCCTCAGGGCTCTGAGGGTGCTGTGCAGACATCAGATTTGGGATCTGAGCCAGGACAGGAACTATGAGCTCTGTGTTGAGAGACCTAGAGTCATGGCTTTGAAGAATGTGGGAAAGGAAGGAGAGTTTCATACAGAGAGGTGGTAGAGGGATTTTAGTTGCATTATAAGAAGCAGAAGTGCAAGTGTCCCTAGACAACAACATTTTCTCCCTCCTGCAGGAGTAAGACAGGAACCATGTATTGCTCCAAGCCTTCTTACTACCTCCTCCATGACTCTCTGATTCTCTCCAAGGTACACTGTAGACTAAAAAGAGAAATGTCAGGTCAGTAATGGTCCTTTCTGGATTCTCCATAGAGTCCAGCCTCCTGCATGAACTGAGGACCATGCAGCTACTGTAACAACCCTTGTGTGTATGTGTGCATGTGTGTGTGTAGTACTGGAGCCACAAACTTGGATTACAGGTGTGTACCCCCAGATCTGGCTAGCACTGTCCCTTTTGTGAGGTTGCAGAGGGGGCTCATTTACTAAACAGAAAAACAAAAGCCCATCAGTGGCATTCCATGGGATTGCTCTTCCTGTTCTATCCCAGGGGAAAGTTAAATAATGAACAATCTGCCATTATCTCGGAGCTATAGTATTGAAGTAACAGCAGTTACAATTATAATTGTCAAAATTTATTAACAGTTTGTTATAGCACTAAAAACAGAACACACATTCTCTTATTTACCCCGCACCTGTCTTTGCAGCTACGTATTATCATGCCTGTTTCAATCGGAAAGTTTCAGTAGCCTGGCCAGGCCACTTGGGGCCAACAGGAAGCCTGTGTGCATCCTTGGGAGATGGCCCCAGCTCCTGGAAGGCTCTCATCTGATTGCTGTGCTGCCTTTGTCTCAGTTCAGCTGCCCAAAGTCCTGACTCAGGAAAGCAACTGAACTCACTAAACTGAAGAATTTTAAGAGATAAAAATGTAACTCAGGCAAATAAACATTCTTTATTCAAAAGTATCAAAAGTCAGCATAATTCACTTATCAGTACTTGCAACATGCTTTATTGTCAATTCTTGTGCAAACCCAATTTTGCTGCTATGGAAAATTATGTCCACATTTAAAATTTTCCCCACCAACCAATTTAGATTTTTCTCTCTCTCCCTCCCGCCTTCTCATTTCCTTCTCTTCTCCCTCTTTTCTCCCTCTTTTTCCTTTCTCTCACTCTTCCTCCTTTCTTCTACCCCACCACCAGTGTGACTAAAAACTTCTGTTAGACTTTAGCAAATCTCTGATAATTTGCAAAAATATCAGTAGGCAAGCCCGAGTGTTCCGCATTGATATATTTGGTGTCAAAGTGAATACCTCTTGCCACATTTAATTCACCAGTGTAGAAGCTGATAAAAGTTGATAATCAGAGCTTTGAAAGCTATTTCAAGGTTATTTTAAATGGAGGGAGTTATAAAAGCCCTCCATCCCTTTTACAGCTGTTAACTCAGTTCAGCACAGTAGATTGCTTTGATTTGTTCATTAAACATATTATTTTTGCATTAATTGAGCTCATTTGATGAGAGATACTCCTACTCTGTAAAATTTCCAGCTTGTGGCTTGAAAATCTATTTGAATTCTACCCCCACAAATTTATTTTAGAACTTTGAAAGAGGTAGATCCTTTAGGCAAGCTAAGAGATATCCCCAATACCTGGCAAACATCTGATCTACAGAAATGGTGTGACTATACAATGTGTTGTTTTTTCTTTCATTGTAAGCACAATTAGTGAGTTTATCTGTTTAATCATTTTTTTCAATAGAACAAATAGTACGTCAAGGCCATAAAAGTCTTTTACTTGGCAGCTCTGTGCCCTGCTGGACACGCTCATCTTCCATAACAATGTAGCTATCCTGCGCTATGGTGCTAGATACACAAAGGGTCCTGGGTTCTGAGTCCGTGATTACTGTATATAGATGAAAGTTCTACCAAGACAATTTGAGAAATGCTTTTTCCCACAGTCTACTGTGTTAACTGATAATGATTGTTAAGAATCTGGGACTTCTTTCTTTTTCTTTTTCTTTTTCTTTTCTTTTCTTTCTTTCTTTCTTTTTTTTATTTTTTTATTTTTTTGTGGTTGTTGTTGTTGCTGCTGTTTTTTGGTTTTTGTTTTGGTGCCCCAATTATAGAAAGATAAAAAAAAAAAAGCCACGACTGAAAATGGGTTGTATCTGATATCATTAATGTTTCCTGGAAATGGAAAATGGTGATACCAGCGGTGATTCTGGCTCATTTAAACAGTTCTCAGCGTCAATCTAGAAGTAGTTATTTCCAATGGGTTTGCATCAGTCCTAAAAGCAGCAATCAGTAGATCCTCCCCATTCAAGATCATTTATTTTCCTGTTTTGTGAACTGGTAGAAAATGACCATGCAGCTATAGAGGAAATTATACTAAGGAAATTTAAATATTAACTGAAAACCCTATAAAAAGCCAGTATTTTCTTCTTCTTAGAGCAAAGAGTGCTAATTAAGCAAATAGGATATTCTGACTTTTCACCTTGAAAAAGGAAAGTTCTTCCCCTCACGTTTAAGGGTAATCTAGGCACACCCCCAACCCCACCTGCCTACATAAAGAATGAGAACCTTGAACAGTGATTCATGAACTCTCACAACATTTATGACTTGAATTTGACTTTTATTTTTGTTTACTAAAGATGTAGAAAAACCATCCAGATATCAACAAGCATCATACTTATACCTTCTCTCCTTATTCCTACTATGCTGCAGTTACAGGTTGTCTAGTACTTCTGGTCCTTCTACATCAGGACAGGTAAACCCCCGCCCCCGCCCAGCAGCAATGATATCCCTGGATAGTGATTCTTGGACTCTTTCCTCTTTCATATAAATTTAAGATCTACAAATTCCTCATCTGTAGACTCTGTGACTAATACATGCCAAATCTAGAAATAAACCATAATAAATGCTCATAAGGATAGGAAGAACAAAATGTGAAATTAATCCTAGATTTCCTCCATACTCACCATATATCTATGACACTGAAAAAAAGAAAAATCCTTGAAATCAGTCAACTCTGTGTCTTCATGCTCCTGCATACAGCTCTGTGGATAATGGCATTATTTCAAGGGTTCCTACTGAAGTAGAGAGAGCCTGATGGTCTATACTATAAAATCTAGACAGGAGATGCTACTTAAACATGTAGCAAGTACCATGTCTCATTTATTCACCTGGAACCTCTGCTGACGATAGCCCTTTCTGTGTGTGTGTGTGTGTGTGTGTGTGTGTGTGTGTAGGGGGGTCTTCTACAGACAAGAAGGCAAACAGTCCCGTGTTGACACGTGACACTCAGATCCCTCTTTCCACACTTTCTTCACCCTTCCTGCATTTCAACAGCCCTGCCTTAGTCCCTCTTCATCAGGACCCTAGTATCCCCAAATCCTTGTTTCATTTTCGTGAGTGGTCTTACTTCTCTAAATCTCAATTTTTCTCCATGAAGAGGAGTAAGAGTAGCAACAAGCTCCTATTGCTATTCTTCATTTTAAATGACCTAATCTGTATAAGTGACACTATGTTCTTCTTGGTGCTATTTTACCACAAGATAACACAACAGGGAATAGATTTGAGAGAAACAACTTGGAACTCTCTGCTCCTTTTTGACACAATCTGCTCATTGAATCATGTTGGCCAACAAGAAAAGAGATAAGTTTTCACTATGTAAGTTTGAATTCAGCTCAACTCACTGATGATTGAGTTAATACTTATATTTGTCCTGTAAGGGGATAAATCAGTGAATCCACCTGTTTTTTTCCATATAACATCCATGTCAAAATAGTCATGATTCAGAGAAAATTCTAACTTGCCTTTTATACAGTCTTGACCACATCATTGTCAATTGGTCGTATTAAAAAAAATCAGCCCACACATTATTCTAAAGAATCAAAATCTATATAGTCTTATCGAAATAGCAGAATGGAATAACAGTTGGTATGTGTCAACAAATAATTTGAGTTTTTGACAGTATTCTCTTCCTTAACTAAAATTAATTTTATAAACATTTGGTCCTTTTTGGTCTTCTTAGAACTTAATGTGAAAATTGACTTTGATGTTTACTTGATTTGTGACTTCCTTTGAACAATTAGGCAGCTGTTTTGTAATCATCTTTTCAGTTGAAACACAAACCACTTATTGAACAAGAGTCATTTCCAAATATTTGTTCCACTGTTATGTGGAGATATTACAAGAAATAATGTTAGGAAGGAAAGGACCCAGACATCATGCAAAGCCCAGTTTCTTCTTTTTACCAAGACAGTGATGAAGGTTATGATAAAATGAACAACCTGCCCAGGGGAAAGCAGCTACTAGTTAGAGAAAAACTACATGCTGGGTTATCCTCCTTGCTTTCCAATAAACGATAGCTCTCCAATTGGTATTGGTATTGGCTTCGTAAAGAAATAACCTTATGACAATAGACTAGAAATTGTCGTGGTCCATCTGGGGGAAATTCAGATATTGAACTGGCAGTTGGGCCAAGGTGCATGACATCTTCAATTCCACAGGTGACCAATGACCCCACTGAGGAGCTGTAGATGCCTCCTGGAGCTTCCACTGAGGTGATGGCTCAGCAGCTCCCTGCTTCAATCCCCTAGTTGCAGTGTCAAAAGAGAAGAGAGTGAAACACCCAGCTGGGAACCCAGGGCTTGCTTCAAAGCTTTCATCTTCCGAGGAAAGAAGTCTTGTGAATTTCATTAATGTCAACAAGATCTGAGAAGATTTGAACTATTTAAGCCCCTGGGCATCCTTAGCATGCCAGATGCTATGGTTGTTATAAGTTTGGGGTTGCAACTTTGATTCACACACCCATGAGCCAAGATTTTGGGAATATCTTTGGTAAGGTCATACTTCCATGCTGGAGACCTTCAGTCTCCAAGGCAATACAGAGCTGACCAAGGGAGCCGTGGCAAAGCATGGCCTCAACACAGGAATGCCCGGAATTCCCTTTGGTGTGGCACATGCTGTGAATCAACTCCCTCAAAGTAAGAGCAAAGCTTAAAAAATAAAGTGAAAAGAAGTATTTCTTTAGGATTTTAAAACCAACTATCCTTATAATATTTTCCCCCAAAGCCATCTTCTCTTACCCAAGGTAGAAAAATTAATTTTGTCACATCCCAGGCTCCTGTCGGTCTTTCCCCATTCCCTCACCTCCAGCAAAGGTCAGACTGGAATTCACAGTTGTTGGCCCTATGATCATCCAAACTTCCTGGAAGAAAATCCTTTTATTCTAGAATAGCTAAAACTAGTTTGTAAAGTAAATCCAAACTAACTCCAACTAACAGCTACTTCTGGCAAAACAGATGCTGACATTTTAGGTATTGGAATTCAAACTACCTTAAAAGAGAAAACGTATATACATCCCTCTTTCTCCCCTTTCTTAATTCAAATTAAAAAGAAAAAGTTTTAGAAAACCATATCTCAACTTGTAAACATTATCTTTTTATGACATCATTTTTAAATGAAAAGAATTATCTTTTGAATAAATTTCTTTCACAAAACTTCAGTTTTATTGCACTAAAACCGATATATCTGCTTAAATATCAACTCATACAAATAGGACATTGCTATTCTGGCCACCTCAATTTTCTGGCGGCAAAATCCATTAAACTCAAAGGGAAAACTCAGTTAGAATGACTCATCCAACAGAAAATATGTAATGGTTCTTTCACCAAGAAACACCTCTTAATGGCGACGTTTGCATTAGACTCCTCCTGCACACACCTGCCAAGACCTGAACCCTGGCTGAGGCAACCTCTGTGCTGCACAGATGATGTCACTAGCACTCCGGGAGAAGGAGTGTTAGCTGTGACTGATGCCATCAAAGGCCACAGGTCTCAACATGTGAAAGTCCTTCCAGTTAGGCTTTAGACCTCTTGAAATTTAAAACATTTTAGTTCAGGCTTTGAGAAAAGAAAAGAAAAGTCAGGAACAGCACATTTCTTCTGTTAACACTTCTTCTCCTCTACACTGTGCTGGCTCGGGGGTTTCACCCAGCCCCGTGGGCAAGCACCGTGGTGCTGGAGCTCAGGCGGTGCACTGAGCACTCCCGCATGCGCATCAGCGGGAATGGTTATGGAAGGTGCCTCTGCAGTTTGCCTCAAAGCTTCGGTCTGGAGTTGGGCTGGTCTCATATGTAAGAACTGTATATGCAAAGTAACTATGATGACAACACGCACTCCACACACAAAGAGCCAGAGAAGCAGTGACAGAGCAAAGAGGGTGTCACTAGACCATCATGCCTCTGCAGCAATTTATTTCAAAACCTCAGCTTTATGACTACAGTTCAGCCTCAGGTGCTCCGAGATTCAGCTTGCCTCAGTGCCCAGGGCTGCCCAAGGCGAAGGGGAGTGCTGTTCTCTCTGTTTACTCATCCTTCCATTCCTCTGAGACAGGTCCTAATTTCAACAGTTATTTAAAATGCCATTGTGTATTCAAGAGCCAATGTGAACCTTTTCTTTACGGAGCTTGGGTGAGGTGAGTGGTGTAGAAGTTACAGGGCTAGAAGTTGGTGTACAGTATTAGGAAAGAGGGGACAGGAGAGTCTGGACCTGATCTGAGTTGTCCTTCATCATTCCCTGGCCACTCAGGTGGTTCTAATGTTTCCTTTAAGAATTTTGGGCACCTTGACTTCTGAAAGCCTCACACCATCTGGCCATTCCAGGCAAGAAACAGGGCACTGGTTAGGAATGTTCTGCCTATGGACCTGATGACCCTGTCCTCCTGCTGTGACCTTGTCCTTTCCAGGGAGTGCCATGCTGCTGCCTCTGCCAGGACATTGTCCAAACTAACAGAGTGCTTCTTTCCTCAGATCAGGCCTATGTATTTCTTTAGTCAATGCCAGAAAGTGCTGATAAATTTTTAAGTTACCTCAACTGTTAGGTATCAAATGAATAATGCCTCAGATATCTTGAGTAAGCAACTGGAAACAAGTATTTCTTTGTTGTATATAGTATTTCCCCCAAAAAACCATGAAAATTAGAAAATCAAAATTTGAGTTAAGCCTCCCAGAGGACAGCCACATGTTTTTTACTGCTTTTCATATCTCTAAAACAAGAACCTTGAAAACTGACTAAAGCAAGTGGGTCAGAGACCTCTCAAGGAACAGGGTCCCACACCCACAGTCACACCATACCAGTGGGGACGCGGATGGCAGGGAGGCTGTGAAGCCTGTGGTCCACACCCCTTCATTGTCCATAGTGGGCCCAAGTGTCATTGCATTCCATGGGGAGAATTAGGCAGTCTGCACTAGATGGTGAGTTCCCCAAAGCGAGGGCCTTTTTGTTTCCTATTTCTCATTACCCTTGGGGATCACAGAGTCTGCAGAGAGCAGAGAGCACACTCAGAAAAGGTACCTGCAGTCATTGTCATGACCAGGGGCATTCTTCAGCACCAAAAAGCAAAGCTTCACCTTTCCCAGTGCTGGCCTCGAAAGATCGTATTCTAGCCACCAAAATTGTCCTTCCTTTCTAACTTTGCTTCCTGGGCCTTTAAGTTTTTTCTCCTTTTATTTCCCCTGTACTAGTAGTAACTAAAGAAAGGGAGAGAAATAAGGTTTCCATACATTTGTAGAAATTGAAAACACATGAGAAAATATTTCTTCAAAATCTTACATAATCCCAGTCTGCTGTTGGCCCTGTCTCTGAGTGGCAGGTATTTGTGTGAAAGGCAAATATGTCTTATATAACTGCCCTTTCTGGTGACCCTTGTTGGCAAAGTATTATGACAGTCTCTTCATAGGTATGAGCTGAGTTCATGCATTAGAAAGATGCCATTAGTGGACAGGGACTGGGACATTCACAGGTGTCCCCATTCTGACTCAAATGACATCAAAAAGAAACTACCAGGACAGTTTTTAAAAGTTTAGTTAAGAAAGGAATTTGCATATTTTTAATGCTTAAACACACTGCCTAGGAAAATTCAGTGTTTGGAGTGGTAAATGCACTTAAAATAACTTAACTGGGAGCCACTTTCAGGCAGTTTTTGTAATGCCTCCTGCTTGCAAGAATCTCTCAGAACAAGCACTAAATCCCATATTCTATGCTGTTTATATAGTGTACTTTTAGAAGCACAAAGTCTGGTTTAAGCCCTTACTATAGCCCTGTTTGTTTGGTTATAAATAAAACATATCTTTTCCATCATCAATGTATCCTTCTAGCTGCTGAACATAAAATAGACTTCTAGCTTCCCAAATTGAAATGTCATCTTCCTAATCAGAACTGACAATTGTAAATAACCATCTGGTTGGGTTTTTTTAAAAGTGTCCTATTCTCACAAACATATTTTCCAGCAGTGTCATATGTATTTAAAATGGTGAGCTCAAACTAATCACCTCAATTTCAGGTTCTCAAAGAAACTGACAGTATCTCAGTTTTGAAATGGAGATCCTGTTACTTGCCTGCCTCTCAACATAGTTTGACACTAAACTGTGCTGTGTCATTTTTACAGCATACTAAATAAGAGACGTGCTTTTTAAATTTTTTGGTCTTTTTTTTCTGTCCCAATGATACACATTTTGCAACCACAAAATATTCCAACTCCAACTCATTTTTTGAATAAGCAACTTCTGTTTGCTTCTCTTATCATTTGGGTTTCCACACTGTTAAGAAACAAAAAAGCTACACAGTTTATTTACTCCTACAGTTAAATATATTTTAAAAAGTAAGACTATGAAATAAAGTGTTACTTGTCAATGCTGCTTTCTGTGAGGCAGGGAGAAAACAGAGTTAGGCTTTCCATTGTGTGCAGACTTTCCACACCCCCTCAGCTCCCATCAGGAAAATATGTCTGTCCCGTGATCTATTCAGTTCTTGACCTTTTGACTAATAAGCCAACAAAAGGCACCATTTATTAGTGGTTAATATATGGATCTTTGTCCATAAGGGACTGGATCCAGGGTGTCACAACTCTGCCTCATCCCCATTATATTTTCCATTTGCCCTTGGGGGATACACTCTGGGCTTGACTACACAAACAGACCCTGCCACATTTGCCCAGAGTTCCCCAAAGACCACGAGCAGAAGTTCATCAGAAACATGACTTGCAGGTTCAGGGGAATTTCAAGATCAGCCAAAACCTCCTGAGATAATCTTCCCCCTCCAGTTAGAATCTTGGGACATTGTTGTGTTTCTTACAGATACATTCTTCATTATCTGCCTCCATTATCACACAGTGTCACAGTGTTCTCCTTCCTGTGCCTTTGCCTTGACTCTTTTTTTGCTGTTATGTTTTCTGTTTTCTATTTTCTGTTATTGAACCCAGGGTCTTCAAACTGAGCTTTATTCCCAGCTCTTTTTTAAATATTTTGAAATGAGTTCTCACTATGTTACTGAATTGTCCCAGTTGGGTTTGAACTTTAGGTCTCCTGCCTCAGAATCCTGGTTTTGTTGCTTTTTGCCCTGGCCTCTTCAGATTTTCTTCCTTAATGTCTTTTCTCAAACCTGTAACCAAGAGCAACCACATTCATCCTTCCTTCTCTCTAAATTCAACTCAGAGACCCTGTCCTCTTGGACAGCTCCCCTTGGCAAAGCATGACCCTGTGTCCTTCCTTACTGCAACCCTCTCTTCTCAGACTGCCTTGTAGATTTTTCAGAAAAGCCTGCTTAATCTGGGCATGGTGGTGCATGCCTGTAATCCAAGCACTCAGGAAACTGAGGCAGGTGGATCATCATAAGTTCAAGGTCAGCCTGGGTTACATAGTGAGTCCAAGGCCAGCCTAAACTACAGAGTGAGACCTTGTCTCAAAATAAATAAATAAATAAATAAATAAATTTTTTAACAACCTGTTTATTTTAATATGTATTTGTGTATGTTTTTGGTTTTTTTAAAAGTATATCTGTCATTTTGCTTAAAACAATAGGACAAGATCCTTTTTTCAAAAATCTTATCTCTTGTTTTATATTATTAACATTTTACAGTCATATGTTTATTTTCATGAAAAATTAATACACTTCACAGCTGTACATCTCACAATATATTTCTTTTTAAAAATCAGTAATGTTTCTGCTTGCCTTCACCACCACCAGTAGAAACTAATCAAGGCAGTTCACTTTGCCTGTGTTTTAGAAGATAATGCTGTTTCTTTAGGAAGTTTCTGGAAAAATCAAGCAAAAGTACACTGCTTGTCTATGATATGTACAATCATAATTGTTATATTTATTCTGGTCTGAATCACTCTCCAGTCTTATTGAAATGTCCCGAACAACTGAGGATACAATGTTTGAATACCATTCTAACCTCTAATATTTTTATATGCAAAATAGATAAATATTTTAGAAGCATATTTGAAATAAAAATGAACCAAGTCCTCCCTCCTGTGAGATGCAAAGTTTCCACATTGCACTGCGGTCCCTTGCACCCTCAGACCCAGTGCACATCCTCGCCCCTGGCTCCTCCCAGCCTGCCCTGCCTTCCTGTGCTCCTTTCGTCACAGATTAAAAGGACAATGCGACAATAATAACACACCTATGGGTGGAGTGATGTCATTAGAAATGTGAGCAGATGTAGCGAAAAGTGTGGAATGACTATGTATAGAGGGAAAAAATGCAGAATTTGTTAAGTCCGGATGGAAACAAAGGGTGATAGTTGTTGCCCAGCCCCACAGTCACTGTATTCCTGGAGACTTCTCTCAGTTCAGCTGCAATCAAGGATCTGTCCTCCAGATGGTTTGACGTTGACTTTACAGAGTAGAGTAGAGGATCTTGGATACAGCTTCCCGAGGCCTCCCAAGGCCACTCCAAGACTTCTCTTGTAGCACAGGGGTCATGTTCAGGCTCTAGGGGCTGAGCCTCTGCCAGGATCTACAGGCATCCCACTGTGGCTGTCCTGCCTCCCTGGGCTTGGAGATCCTGAAACTCAAAGCAGCACCAACTCCCTAGGAAGGCACACCTAAAAACAGACATGCAGAGGTTCAGTGGTTATTCATGCATGGCCATGGCAGAGAGAGCACTTTCCTTCTATTCCCATACCCCATTAGGAGCAATGAGAATAGTTGTAGACAACCAAATGCTTGGATCACTAACAGGATAAAAGTTTATCATGTATGTAAAAACAACAAAAACACAAGGATGGGTTATGTCTCTCATTTCAAAATATATCCAATCTAAACTACATGGGACCTGCTATCTGGTCTGTCGATAGACTGTTCCTTCTGAACATGCCATACTGTGCTTGCAGAGAACTCCAGGCCCAAGAGAACACTTTGTGCAGTAGTCAGATGGAGAAGAGAGCCCCTGCCTTGAAATGTCTTGCAACTGAGATGAACTCACTGTCATTTACTCTGTTGTAAACTGTTTCTTCATATTAGATTAATTTTCCTCAGTTCCATGCTGGGATTTGATATTTTTTTTTTTTTGTAGTTGTCACCAGTCCTAAGTCTCAGCAAGATCATGTAAAAATGTTAAACAATCATGTGTCCTAACAAGCATTCAGTGGAAATGCCTAGACAGGTGTGTGGGGCTTTGGGGGAAACTGCAGAGAAATAACTGGTCTATTTGTGTGTTTGCATGACTCAGTCAACTCCGGAGACGGCATCGACTACAGCCAGCAGAAGAGAGAGAACATCGGGGACTTGATCCAGGAGACGCTGGAAGCTTTTGAGCGCTATGGAGGGGAGGATGCCTTTATCAACATCAAGTACATGGTGCCCACCTACGAGTCGTGCTTGCTGAACTGACAGGGAAGCAGCTGCAATAAGAGGAAGGCTTCCCTTGGTGCCTTGGTCATCTGTCTCTGCAGCTTCCAGCATCTCATTACTTGTGACTTCTACAGCTTTCTTTCTACATCTGCTAGAATAGTGGCTTCTGGGCCATTGGACTGTTAGCCCTTTTGAGAGCAAGGCTTTCCAATACATAAATAGTGCCTGTTTCTTAGATTACAATAGTGTACTGTGCTTATTTGTTCTACAAGAAGAATTGCTTCTTTATACAACTCAGTTGGAGGCAAGAGTCCGAGTTAAACCTTCAGTTGTATAGACAATAAAACTATAATTTTCATACGCAATTCAGCAATTGCTGTGCTGTGTCTGCCTGCCCTGAGGGTGATGTCAGAGGCTGTAAGGGAAGAGTTTGTGCTGACTGCTTAATAGGTGTTTGTCATGGAAGAGAAGCATCAGTTCAGCAGTGCCTCTCTAGCAGCTGTGCGGAATAATGTGCTTTGACATTCAATAAAACTGTTGAATCTATATTCCAATTACAGCAGGAAATTTTTGTAGCCCGTAATAACCTGAGCTATAAATGTAATTAATGCTTCTAGCCTACCAGTGATCTGGGCTTTAGGACTTTTTCAGTTTATTTTTGGGTGCAGGTGGGGAGACTGGGAAAGGATGGGATCAAGGTTAGGTATGAAATATAACTTTGCAAACATAATTTTAAATGAAAAGCTAGCTTGAATCCTTGTGTTGCCATATTATGGCCAAAGACATCCCAGGACCTGGTGTGTTACTGAGAAAATGTTTCCCAGCAGTTTGTTTAAAGCTTTTCATCACTCTTGGAAATGGCTCATATACAACTTAATGATGACCACTATCAAAAATTTTCATTGGCAGCTCTTCTACCCCTTTGCTTCCTCCTGTTAACCGAACGGTTCTCATAGCACCACTCATTGAGTCTGCTGGCAAGCCACCAGATTAAAAGAAAAAAACACACACAAGATGTACATTTTTTTCACTAAAAAGAAATAAGTGCTCAAAAAGAAGACTAACTGTAAGGCACACAGCCTTACAACAGCTGCTCAGGCACGCCAGGCCTGGAGCTTGGAGCACTTGAAACACAGCCCGGAAAACTTCATAAAGACAGAATACTGACTTTGCACACCTGAGAGATGCTATAAATGCCCAGAAATCTGTAGCCTCAAGTATCTCATTTCCATAGCAAAGTGCAATTTCTGCTTAAATGTTAAGAAATGAAATGCATTCCTCCATTCACTGAGTTCTGGCCATGACATTATTGTCACTAATTATTTAAGGCACTAGTTTCCAAAGGCAAAACCCTACTCTGTGAACTACTTCAATGTTCATTTCCCCTCATTACTGATCCAGCATGTGAATTCTAGTGTCTAGATGTGATCACCTGGCTCCTACAAGCACTTGCAGGTTCCATATAAAAGTGTGATCAGGTAGACCAAACAAGCTCCCATGTATAATATTTATGAAAGATGTAGCTGGACTAGATATCAACAGACTAAGGTGAAGTTTTCTCCAAACTCTTATGTCCACATCTCTTCATCTGGTGTATCCCTGGCATTGGTGATATGACCAAAGAGGACACCAAAGTCCCTGATATTATTGGTTAAACTGTGGTTTTTCGGCACCTTTGGAATTACCATAATGGCCCCCTCCAGGGCTCCTCTGTTAGCACATACAGAGGCTCTCCATCACACACATGCACACCTGGTGTGAAGGAAGAAGGTTCAACAAAGACCCCTAATTTTGGCCTGGAATTAAAGCACCAGGCTGCATTCACCAGTTCTGTCATTCATTAGCTGGACCAACTTGGGCAAATTAATCTCTCTGAGCCTCATATATCCTCAATTGTGAAAGGCAATTTCCTTGATCTGCAACAATGCTGTAAGTAACTGAGGTAGTATGTGTAAAGTGCCAGCATAGTTTCTGATACTCCCTGAAATTTTATGTCAAAGAGAAATAGCACCCTGACAAAGTAATATACATTCTAAGGTACCAGCCATGTCTGAGGAAGACTCCATTAGCCAGGGAGTGGTCCCTGGCCCCCTCACAGGGTCAGGTGAGGATGCCCAGATTTTCACAGCCACCTGTTCTCTTGGAAGCCACCTCCATGGTGCATCTCTGTGGCTTCCTCTGTCCTATGCTGGACAGCACGTGAATTTTATGGTCTAACCATACAGGAGAAACAACAGTCTAAAGTATAGAGATCAAAAACTGTAAAATAGCTTTATGCTTGGAAAAATACTATTGTCAAAACTGAAGATCTGCTAACCAAACAGATCTTCTGGGGTTTGCTTATATGAGGTCCTGGAGAAAGTTCTATGAGGGTTGTGGGAGGTGTAACTTAGAGAAGCAGAGGTGGAGGAATTCTAAGGCTGTCTCAGCACCCACTGCATCTCTTACTTCTTTTGGCAATTTTGAAATGTTTATCATTAGCTCTTTGCAAAGCAAAATCTAGGAAGTACAAAGACAGGTGTTAGAGAAGCAACACACTAGGAAGACATCATGAATGCTTTCCAAGTACACACACAGTTCTACACTCCCATGGGAGTTGAAATCGAGTCATAAAGGCTCCAATATTTTCTGTCCAGTTATGTCCATGAAAATTACCCTTTTATAGAAATGGGCCCATTCACCAAAACTAGTCCAAAATGTGACCATGCAAAGGAGACTTTTGCCTTCAGCAAGCACTCTCCAGCCAAGTTCCCATTCAACCAGTCAAGTTGTGTCCACTGCACATCAGGTGGGAAGGGTGTCAGTACTCAGAGCACACTGGCCCTCAGATCTGTGCTAGAGTGGTAACCAGGGTGAAAAACACTCTCCATACACCACCATTTCTACCCCAACATCCCATCAGGGATCTGATGGGTGCCCTCAAAACATCATAACTTTTCCAGGCCCAGCAAACAAGGTTTTTCCAAGCATAGCAACTCTATTTCTTGTAAAATAACACATTTGAAATAGAGCTTTTTGGTTACCCTGTGTGCACAAGACCTGGCACTTCTTTGCTCTGTAAGGAACCTAAGGATAGTGTTTTCCCATGTTCCGAGGCAGAACAGCCGTTTTGAAATAGGTGTTACTACCTGCTGTCCCAGCATTATTTGTAACCATGATATTACCACAAAAGACACTATGAACATCCTCTCTGCCCTGCAGAGGGTAAAAAGAAATATACAAGTATACTTGGCTTAATCAAGAGCACTTTCCACCAGCAAAATACATCTTGGTGTTCAATCCGATTCTAAAAATATCTTCTGACATCCAGTGTCTTTTGCAGTCTCAAGCATGTGAATGTGTACACAGTGGGTGGAAATGGGAAGCTCACACTTGGTCCATGTCTCAGAAACCCTAACTGAAAATAGTTGACCCTTTGGTTCAGGACCTACTGATAACGCTAAAGGGGAACGCAGTGGCTGTAAAAAGAAGTGTGCCCCAGCATGTCTCTCCCGAGTCCCCTTGGTGAAAAGTGATTTTATCATTTTTGCTCACAGTCTTAACAGTCTCAAGTCTCAGTACTGATGTAGGTTGGTTCTCTGTGAAGGCTGGCAATTAGCCAACTCTCATATCAGTAGTTAATGACCTGGACAGATGTGTGATGGAAAGTGGTCTTTGCACACTGTCTCATTTGCATTTCTCTGTTTCAAGTGTTGGTTTTTGCTTTCTCCAGTGGGAATATTTTTAACGTACTTGGATTCTTGATATGGTTTGTCAAGTTTCTGTAAGTTTAAATCTGGGTAAAATGACTTGTTCTCTTCCTGTGCTTGATAAGTCTGAGAATTTATTTCTTTAGCTTCTTTTTTATTTAGAAATTATTGAGAAATATTGCCTAGTCTTGTCTTAGGAATTCATTGTAAACTATGCACCCTCTACCCAGATAAGTGCACATTACATACGATGTTTTGACAGTCATTTCAGGGTATTTTCAGATGTTCTAATTCAATTCATGCACAAAGGAAAGCAGGTTTGAACCTCTTGCCCCAAACCCACTAAGTAATGGCACAGCTGAGCATACAGCTCAGTGATAAGTGGCTGCTTGGTAAGTGCAAGGTTCTGGGTTCAATTCCCAATATCAGAAAAAGAAAGAAAGAAAGAAAGAGAGAAAGAAAGAAAGAAAGAAAGAAAGAAAGAAAGAAAGAAAGAAAGAAAGAAAGAAAGGCAGGCAGTACTTCCACCAAGAGACAGGGAGAGAGAATGTACTCATAATAAAGGCACAAGGTAAACTGAATTCAGATCTGAAGGATAAGCCTGTTGCTATGGAATGCTCATTAATGCTCAGACTGGCTGCTCCTTCTTGCTCTCCTGGATCCCTTTCCTAATTTTTTCAGCAGGCTCCAACATCAGCCTTCTCTCTCTACTTTCAGCAACGTCCTAGATTGTCCTATCCAATCGCTCATCTTCACCTGCCATCTATTTACCACTGAATCTCAAATTTAATCCCAGGTGCCAGCTGCCCTACTGCCCCCTGGACATTTCCCCCAGGATGTCTAAAATGTTTATCAAATCAGACATACGAGACTCTATCCCCTGATCCCCACCATGATCTGCTCTGCCCCAACTCCCCAAATGCTGCTGCCCAAATAGCATGTATCCAGCTAGCTGCAGGCTCAACTCAGAAGCCCAGAATCATTCCTGATTCTCCCTTTGTTACCCATCCACACCCAAATCCTTGCAAGTCCTGTGTGCAAAGCTTTTTTAAATAGACCCATATTTGCCACCTTCTAGCTCTTTCCTTGTGCTCTAGACCAAGTAGCTATTTTCCCTGGCTGAGCCTCTCCCTGTGGGGCATTCTCTTCCAGAAGTCAGTAGCCTTTCAAAGCTCTTACTCTCAGGGCTGTAACCTTCAAAGCCCCATGTCTTTCACTATAGCCCTCATGCTACCTATGCAGTGAGCCTGTGGTGAATCTGAACTGTTTCCCACCTTGTTCCACTTCCTCATGAGTCAGGGTTGCAGGCCTTCCACCTCCCTGCTCCTCCAGCAGTCCAGCAAGTTCTCACTTCACACATCCCTGCTTGCAATTCCCAGGGCTAGGTACTCACTAAGCTTCCTTCTCCCAGCCTCATTCTGGTTCCTGCTAATGTCTCTTCCTCAGAAAAGTCTTTCCCAGCTTCTCTATTCTTAGTCTTTATCTATTCATTTTGCTTTACTTGCCTCAAAACACTGACAAGTATCTGATATAATGCACATTTATTTGCTTGCTGACTAACTGTCTGATAGCAGGATTGTTGGTTCCACGAGAACTAAGCTTTGCTGAAGTAGGATTGGAGTACAGACAGCCCTCATTAGACATGTGTTGGATAAATGACTGAACATGCTTCCACAACAGCACAGATGGCCCACTGTCAAGCCAGCACACAGAGAGCTGTAGGAGATACTGCTGTACCCAGTAGACCCCTCGCCACCCACTCCTCTGTCTTATAAAACACTGGACTACAGGAGGATCACCTATCTCAAAGTTCGTGCTGTCTTGAAGAAAGAATTGCCAGTCATTGAGTTCATTAAAGATGCTCCAAGTTCAGATAATACAAGACAGTGCTTCTGTCATGGGCAGAAGCATTTATTATTTGCTTAAACCAAGTCAGAGGAAAGTAATTTAACCACCCCCTGAAGTTCCTGGAAACACAGGCTCATCTGATCAGGAGACAAATGTCTTCAGTGTGCACAGTGCAAGCATTTCTTTGGCACAGGTGGCTGCACTGCAGATGCACTGTCTTCCCCCAAACCTCCTGACGGGTCCTCCAGGGGAACTACACAGGGCCTGTAATCAACTAGCCTCCATTAGCCAAGGTGGTCAAGGTGGTCAAGGTCCCTTTTCAACATTTCCCAAACAATACACACATATTCCCTGGAGAGGACTTTAAGCACATGTGGGCCCAACTATCCATTTAAATCCACATTCTCATGGAGACTAAACAAGTGGCTCAAGTGTCCTAAACCTTTCACCAACCAGAGTTATCTCCCAGCATGTCCCAGACCAGTGGTTCTCCAGGTGGATCAATAAGATCAGCATCAGAGAACTGAGGAGGAATGAAGTTTTAGAGACCCTGCCCAGGATAACTGGATCAGAAACTCTAGGGTGGACCTATCAGTGCTCCGTGTGACTGGCGTACCTTGAGCAGTTTGTGAGCCATTGTCCCAGACCATGGCTTCTGTCCCAGTGTTAATTCTCAACCCTTTGGAAAGCTCAGATAAGCTGAAAGTCAATGATCCACAGCCAGGTTTCCATTGATCCTATTTTCAAGCCTGGCCACTCTTGCAATTTTCCATTAAGCAATAGGACTCTTTAGGGAAATTAATGTAATGTAGACTTGGGGAATAATAGGAAAGCTTCAACTTCCCTCATCACAAAGATAACCAAATCATCCTCAGTCTAGAGAATGAATAATAGGTGTGCCTTTGAAAAACATGGTTTAAATCAATTAGCAGAAAGCCAATGGTAAAAACTATCATCTTTGCTTTAAATATTATTAGGAAAAAAAGCACAGAAGTTTCATTGTTCCATATAGCATCCCTGAATATTCACTGTAATTGTGCACTTTATGCTTGAAACATAAAAAAAAAAAGAGCAGTTAAGAGCAGTTATACAGAAAGGGAACCTTCCAGTGAATGCTTAATATGCAAAGAACTTGAATCAGTGAAAACAACTCACATAGGACTTTGTTTACCCCACACTCTTACTCCCTGAGGAAGATGTCTGTGTTAATATTTCCCCCTTGGCCATGAATTTAGGGTTCTGTGGGTTAGTGAAAGCCACCTACAGTTCAAACTACGTCCATATACAGTGGCAGCCACGTGGCATTTGATTCAGTGAGATGCATAATAGGGACATTCTCCAGGCAGAGACTTAATGCCTTTCTGTCTCCTCTCTCATGCGTCTGGGGCAGCCAGCATTACATTAAAATGCAGCCAGAAAAATGTCCCATAAAGGACATTATTGACAAAAAGGTAAATTTTTAATAAGCCTTCAGTAGGCTCTATTCAGGAGGGGTACTATGTCATATGAGTAGGCTTTTTACAGCCCTCATTGGAATTCCCCATATTAAAAGAATGTTTTCAGTTTAGAGAGAACCCAACTGCAAAACATTCCTGGACCGTGACAGTCTTTGCCCCCATCCAATATTATGTGGTATATCTTTGTTTGCTGAAGGGGTAGTGAATACCTCTTGCTGGAGTGATTTTCCTTTTAGTTCAGAGCTAGACAACCAAGTGGATTAGAATGCATTGGAAAGGCATAGGTGTAGTCTTTTGAACATGTTTAAATTACTAAGTGTCACTAATGCAGCAAAGGCTGCATATTTAACAAATACCTCGACTCCTCACAAAAGAGGTTGGACAGTTCTGTCTGAATAAAGCTTTTCTCCAGAAAATACCTGCAGGAATCTACAGAACAGCTCCAAGGTGCAAAACTCCTCTAACCTCCAGCAGCTAAGAGGCCACTGGGCCACTCTTGGGAGTCTGGCTTTCCTGCCTCTACAGTTGGGATAGAGCTTGGGAGAGGGGATACTTGTAAAATGCACAGGATTACACATGCGTGGGGACTTGTAAGCACTGTTCTCATAGATGGTCAAATACTGCACCATTTGTTCAAAAAGAAGTCAAAATCTACATTCCAACATTTGTTCTTAGCAGGGTTGTAAAACAAATAGATGAAGACTTAAGGGGCTTTGTTATACTTGGTAGATTATAGTTGGTGATGTGTGTGAGGTGGGGGAGGTGTTCCTGTAGATATATAGATTTACTAGTTTGGCCTCAAAAACAAAGATATCAACCCCAATCCAAAAGACAAAATTAAATACAGGGACTGGGTGTGAGGTGATGAGTAAAACCATTTGATTAGGATTCAGGTCAAAGCCAAGCATAGCTCCCTAATGTGCTCTCCAGACAATATTGCTTTTCCAATAGAATCCTCTGAGCCTCAGTTTCTCCATCTAAAATATGGAAGGAAGCCATTAGAAAGATAAAAAGAGGGAATCTGTGAAACTTGTTTAATACTGCGCCTGAGATTTTATCTTTCAATAGAAGACACCCAGAATATATACATAGACATATAGTATAAATATAAAATAAATAACAAGAATAGAAATCCATACACTCCACTCTAAAATCCCGAACTCATTTTAGAATACGATGGCCAACATGATGGTCAAGGTGAGACTGCAGTATGGTCAGTCTGTGCTGCTGGGATGCATTATTGTCACTGTGTGTGTGCATGTATGTGTGTGTCTATGTATGTGTGTGTGCACGTATGTGTGTGTCTATGTATGTGTGTGTGCACGTATGTGTGTGTGCATGTGTATGTGTGTGTGTGTTTGTATTACATCACTTACCAGAGTCCACATCATAGCTAGTCAGTTCCATGTCTTTATAGTTGAGGAAACGAAGACACAGAACTAAAATTTTTGTCTGCACACTACACCAATGAATTGATTCCTGGTGTTACTACAGAATGCCAGGGAACATTTATTTTTAGCCTGAGTGAATGAACACGGTTTCCATCACTTTGAAGTTCGTTTCCTCGGCCTTTTATTGGTGAGATTGTCAGCTCACTATAGCTCACCTCCAAAGACAGTGCCTTATTTTATTCACAAATGCACCCCAGCTCCTCCTCCTCATCATGTGCCCGGCTTCTCTGAAGTCTCCATCCCCATGCTGAATGTGTGCTGCAAAGAGCTGCTCTCTCTCCTGGCTTTAAAACCCAACCAGTGGTTGGACCAACACTCATCAATTTCCTAAGAACTACAGGCATAAACCTAGGATTTAATCACAGATGAGATTATCTTCTTGTGAGAATTATATTTTCCTTCCAAGATAAACAGCTAATGTTACTTGCTTTATTTAAGTACCTTGAGAATAACATCTGTCATTAGTATGGAGGAATACAAGGGCTGATCAGAAAATATGATATGTTTAAATTTAAAAAATTATTACAGGAAAAGGTACATAGCCTTTAATCCCCCTCACAACACTTCCCCTAGCTTTGAACACACACACTTATCCCATTGCTCTTAACATTTTCTGAAGCAGCTCTCAAAGTTCTCTTTCATGAGTGTCTTTATAAGGTGTGATCAAAACTACGGTGAATGCTGCTGCTGAGGGCAATGCAATGGAAAAGCAGGCTTGTAAAACATTTGGTGCATCCTTATCCACCTGATTCACTGGGCCTTGCACCATGTGACTTATGCCTATTCCTCAATGTCAAAATGACCATGAAAAGTATTGGTTCAGAGCATGGAGGGAGCCAGGACAGCACAACTAAAAATTCTCAGGGATAAAGACTTCCAGAACTGCTCCTATCACCACAGACACTGATTATGTCTTTGTGGTGAGAACAATGGTGCCCTCCTTTGTCACCTTCACCTCATCCCCACCTAAGTAGCATTTCCCTCATGGGTCCTGGCCACAACGGTATTGTTGGCTCATAAACTTCCCCAGATTCTCACCTTCCCTAGGAACGTTTCCCTCCTAGAGACATTCCTCTCCTAGGGACCTTTCCCTCCTAAGTGGTGCAAGGATCCTGCTCTGAGATGAAATTAGAAGACCAGGGTTTCAGACAGGGCTGCAGACAGCTGTGAGATCTTAGCCAACTAACTCAACCTCCCTAGGCTTCAGTTTTCCCTTCTGTAAAATGAAGTGTTAGGGATAAATCTTGATTCTGAAAGTCCCTTCCAAAGTTAAAATGTGTGATTCTAACCCATGAACACCAGAGGCTGGAGCACAATGTGCTTCTTTCCTCCTTTGCTTCTCTCATCCGCCTGCGTGGCCTTTGGAAAGGTACAAATAAAGCCAAAGAAATTCCAATCCGCGACAGTCTGCAGGGGACACTGCTTCCCTCCCAGAGCCTGCCTTTTCCACAGAGATGCCATGGCCAAAGCTTTTCCCAGGGAGGAAGTGGGACTCAGCCCAAGGTTGTCTACTGGGGCCTGGGAATCCAAGACCTGCATCCCAAGTGTGGCCAGGGTGAGAAGAATCGTGTGCCAGGCTGCAGCCCTCCCTGTGCTCCTGGGCACCACTGCCAACAGCCACTTTCATCAGGGCTGACAGGCCTGGATACCAGCACTTTCCCACAGCCCCTGGCTGCTGAAAAGAGTCCTTGCCATGACAGTCACACAAAGAATCAGCTTTTGTCTGCCTTTACTTTCTTGTGCATGGGACCTTTTCTTCTACTCCCTCTAGTCAGTTCTGGTCAGAGAGTATACCCCAGCAGCGCAAGCTCCATCTCTGCTGACCCCTCAGGATAGGACCCTATGCCAGCCATTCTTACTGTTTCCCAGCTTACTTTCCCTGACAAATCTGAAAAGTTTGCAACTGCTGCTTTGGGGAGACAGTCAAGTTTGGGAAAGATGTGATAGTGGCACTTCATTCTAAAGGAATAAGAGGAGTCATTTGATCCAGTCCAAAGTGACATACATACTGGGGGCTAGAAGCATGTTTTTAGTATTAGACAAAGATTGGCTGCAAAAAAAAAAATCTCTTAGACTCTTAACTTCCTGTTTTCATAATACCTGTCCCTTCCTGAGTCATGTTTCTCACCAGCTGTGCTTTAAACCCATGCTAGGAAATGATAAGAAATCTCCAGAGGGTAGAAGACTATGGTCTCATGATCCCACACACTCTTGAGGGACATTGTTTCATAAGTGTCTTGAGTGTGATCATTAAAAATACATAGAATACTGTTGCCGAGTACCATCCAATGGACAGGCAGGCTTCTAAGAACCTTATGTTGTATCATCATCCGCCTTATTCATTGCATCTGGCACTGACAAGATTCTGCTTCTTCCCCCAAATCAGAATGATCATTGAAGGCAAATGAATTGATTCAGGGTATTGATGCAGCAAGGACAGCACAATTAAAAATACTCAAAAAGAGGACTTCTAGGACTGCTTTAGAATGTGGCAAGAACAAAGGGATAAGTGTGTTCAAAATGAGGCGAAGTATTTTAATTGGGATTAATGGCAGTGTGACCTTTACTGTAATGATTTGTTTTAATTTAACACCATATTTTTCAATCACATCTTATATAAATTCAAAATATAGTAGTAAAGTCCTCAGCCATGAATGTGCCATGAATGGTCTGAAGACCTAAGGAAAGGCAGAAAATTCACCATGGTGAAAAGAGAATGTGATTGCATTCAAGTTTCCAACACCACCACGTCAAGCAGAGGCGACACAGGGCCTTCCTGTGCCAGACAGGGGTAAGCTATGATTCTCGAATGTTGTCTTACTTATCATCTGAGCCTACTTACAGAGGCCTCTGCTAAAATGGGTAATAAATACTACCCTCCCTTAAAGAACAGCTCAAAGAAAACTCTTTGCTGTCACCATTCTGCAATGGACAATGATCTAATCTTCAAGGCTGTGCTTCTGTTTTTTCCCCTGTTCTTAGCTTCAGTCTCTGAACCTCCACTCACACTGAACACTGTACAGCAAGTTCTCCAGGACGGAAGAGTCTTTTCCCCTGTCTCCATGCTCTGCTGCATCTGAAGGCACTTAGAGAGCAGTACAAGCACATCCTTGGCCAGCAGTGCCTGCCTCTTGCTCGCCAGCAGCTGCTCGGGGACCAGACTCACCAGAACCCTAGCTCGGGATTTGGCAGTGAGTGATTCGTGATTTGTGACTTAACTCTGCTTCTCCTCAGAGAAATCATTTCCTATTTGTCTGCATATCTCAGACAGTCTTCACTGAAGGATGAGCGAGAAACTCAATTCACATGTTAAATGACTATTTGTACTGCAGATTAGGGAAGAGAGATAAATAATCTTTAAAAAGTTATGACCAAAGCAAAGTTCTTGTTCTCATAAACCATCAGGGCTATCAAATTAGAAACCCACTGAAACACTCACCTGCCTGGCAATCAACAGGAGACTGGCACAGCAGGGTCATCCAGCATGGTCAATCAAAGAGGAAGATTCTGCCGCCACTTATGCTATGGCCCTCCAACTTCATTCCTGAATATTCATCCAACAGATGAAAATATTTGTTCACAAAATTACTTGTACAAAAATATTCATAATAGCAAATAGCTGGAAATGTGTTCCTCAATAGGAGAATGAAGAAAAAAACCATAGTGGAGCTGGGTGTAGCTGCCTACACAATAGTCTCAGCTATTTGGAAGTCCGAGGCAGAAAGATCACTTAGGCCCAGGAGTTCAGGCCGGCTTTGAAACACAGCAAGACTTTATGTCCAAGAAACAGACATATAGTGACAACAAAGTCAAAGCAAAGCATAGTATGTTCATATGAGGGATGAACACTCAGTGTACTCAGGATCACTGTATTTGTCATCACACTTGGTAAAGACACACAGGAAGTGGCAAGAATGATTGGGTGGTATGTTCAAAGTAAGGGGAGTGTTAATGGATCTTTTTTTGCAATATTTTCTGAAAAATTTAAACATTCCTGTGTATTTTTATTATTTATTGTACATGTGTTTAAAAAATCAGCAAGTATACGCATAAAATTTAAGTATTTGCCTGTAAATTATTCCTCTAAAGGGGAAAACACTGATAACATGTTACATAAAAGAAGCTCTGGTCCTCCCTAGGAGACAAGATTGGACAAAACGGATCCAGGTGTGGCAGGCTGAAGTTTGGACCGTGTGAAGGCGCAGTGTGGTAGGAGAGCACATGCTCTTTGTGCCACCTCAGTGGAAAATACATTGATGTAGGATATGGTGGTTCACATTTGTAATCCTAGCACTAGGCAGGCTGGGGCAGGAGG
This sequence comes from Dasyprocta punctata, assembly GCA_004363535.1. Lineage (NCBI taxonomy): Eukaryota > Metazoa > Chordata > Mammalia > Rodentia > Dasyproctidae > Dasyprocta > Dasyprocta punctata. Next base: position 33,227 of record RJWM01004629.1, on the reverse strand, counting down.
ATCACCATGAACTCAAGGCCAGCCTGAGCCACATAATGAGTTGAAGACCAGGCTGAATTATGTGGTAAGAACTTGTCTCAAAAAAAAAAAAAAATGTATTGAGGATTCAAGGCCAGGACTGCTTAGACCTGGAGGTCTTGGGATGAGTGTAATCCCCCTCCCCAGGCAGATCAGTTGCCAGTAGGAAGGGCAAATTCCTGGCTATGAGCAGCTGCATTTCAGGTCAAAAAGCCTGTGATCCAAGGGACATCAGCTCCCATTCCCCACCAAACATAGGAACTGCAGGCTAGGTAAAGGCCTGGCAGTGGTCAAACAGGTGCTTAGCATCTTCTGACCAGAGGCACCTTAAGAGCAGCCTCACTTTCCATTCACAGGCAACACAGGGACTCAGAGACAGGATGGACAAGGCCATGAGAAGCAATTTGACAAAGTCAGGAGGGAGGCGCTATGCAGCATAACTGACCCATGCGAGTCGATGTCACGAAAAAAGGAAGGTCAGTGCTGGGTTAAAGAGCTTCCAGGGGACTGGCAGCCAGTTAAAATGAATGATCACGGATAGGTTTAGGGTTGAAACAAAGTTATGGTAAAGAACACACAATTTGAATACAAAGTAGGCATTAGAGGAGAAGAAATCTGGTGAAATAGAGAGGTAGATAGCATTGAATAAAGCAGGTTACAATACTGTGTATATTCTGTGTCATTTTGAAATACATATCCAGGAGGATATAGTCTACTAAGATATTCATAGTGGTGATCTGTGAGTAGCAGAAACATAAAGATTTTACCACTTTGGTTATTTGTTGTTGTTGTTTGTTTGTTTTTTGCATTACTAGGAATTGAACCCAGGACATTCCCACTGAGCTACCTCCCCAACCCTTTTTTATTTTGAATTTTGAGACAGGGTCTTGCTATGTTGCTAAGTTGCCGAGGTTGGGCTTGAACTTGAGATCCTCCTGCCTCAGCCTCCCAGAGTGCTGGGAACACACATATGTGCCACCACACCTGGCTACTCTTTTGTTTTTTGTTTGTCTTTGTTTTCTGAAGTGCTATACCTAAGGATACCACATCTGTCATGAGTTAAACTGATTTCTTTCCAAATGTGTATGCTATTGTATTAACCCCCAACATCTCAGAATGTGACCTTATTGGAAACTGAGTTGCTGCAGGTGAAATTAGTGAAATTAGAATGAAGTCCTACTGGGGTATGGTGGGCCTTTGTCCAGTATGACTAGTGTTCTTTTTTTTTTTTTTTTTTCCAGCTCTGGGGATCGAACTCACAACCTTGTGCCTGCCAGACAGGCGCTTAAGCCACTGAGCCAAACTCCCAGCCCTAGTTTTTTGTTTTGTTTTGTTTTGTTTTTGAGGCAGGGTCGCACTTGTAGCTCAGGCTGGCTTTGCACTAGCGTGTTGTAGCCCAAACCAGCCTCAAACTCACAATGCTCCTACCTCAGCCTCGCGAGTGCTGGGATTAAAGGCGTACACCACCACACCCGGCTATGACTAGTGTTCTTAAAAAAAATAACAAAAAAGAGGATAACATACAACATCTCTATTAATAAAAATTAGGTTTTTGAGACAGAATCTTGCAATCTCACTATACAGCTTAGGCTGGACTTTAACTCAGTATGTATCTGAGGCTGGCCTTGAACTCTCAGTGATCTTCCTGCCTCAACCTCCCAAGTGCTGGGATTACAGATGTGCACCACTGTGGCTGGCCTAATTACTTAAATTTAAAAGTTAAAAGAGAAAGTGTGGGACCTTGGTAGGGATGTCAGGAGCTTCTACCTCCCAGGGTGGCAGTTTCCATTCCCCCACTGCTCTCTCTCGAGCAGAGGGCTTCCTTCTCTGCTCACCCATGGGTGTCATGAATAAGCCTCCTCCTGACTCATCCCTCTGGAGCCAGACAGAGTTCTAGCTGGTCTAAACACTCCCAGGAGGGCAGGATGCTCCCCATCTGCCTGCTTGCTGAATTCCAAACCTGGGGGCTGAGACTGGAAAGAGCACTTTCCATGAGTGACATCAAGCGTGCTGGCTGACATCTGAGCCCATGTAGGCCCTCAGAGGCCTCCACCCAGTGAGCTCTGAGTCTATTATTATAATGAAATGCCTCGCCCTCACCCACAGTCCTGAGGCTGGGCCCAGAAACCTGAGCAGAGCCAAGCCCAGCAGATCAAAATAACTTCCTGGAATAAGCCAGTCTGCCGCTTGCCCAGCCCTGCGCTGCAGCCTCAGCCCAGGCCTCCTCCAAGACCCAGGCCTCCTCCACTTCCCCTGGCTCCCCAAGAATGGGGTTATCATGTCTTACATACTGAAATGCAATCAGCTGGAACAATCAGCGGAAGTGTGGAGCTTTCTCCACAGAGGAGCCAAACAGGGACCCTGCTTATCAAAGGGACAAGATTTACTCAGTTGCTACAAACTTCCAAAGACTTCCTTTCCCAAAAGAAAGGCCGGGAGGAAGGTCGTGTCCTTCAGCCTCCTCCATTGAGCCAGGAGCTCCATCTGCTTTACTTCAGGCTATTCAGGTGACCCCTCCTCCATCAGCTGCCCCAGGGAAAGCTCTGCAGTCTCAGAGGAGCCTTAGAGGAAGACACAGCCAGTTTCAGGACCATGCACAGCGGGCGACCATGATTGAGCCTGCATGTGCACCTGTCTGTCCACCTGGAAGGAGCAGGGAAGGAAACGGAAGGAGGGAGGGAGGGAGGGGAAAGGGAGGGGCAGGGAATGAAGGGGAAAGGAGAAGCAAGGAGGGAGAGGTAGGAAAGGGCAGAAAACCACAGGAAAGAAGAGGGAAGGGTAGAGATGGGGCGCCCCACCAGCCCTCACTGTAAGCCTTGTATTGAGCTGTGACAAGCCCCCCACCTTCAAAGGCCCTACTGGCCTGGGCCTCCCTCCTGTCTCCACTACATCTCTCCCCACACAAGTCACACCTATGAATGAAGCACCTGCACGCAGGCCTCCCACTTCCTCTCCAGAGGATCTGATGAAAGGGGACAGGTGGAGGTTTAGATGCCACCCTCCTAGGAAGTGGCTGCCCTCAAAAGATGGGAAGACTCTGCCAGACTTTAAGGATGACGGGAACCTGATGCCTGCCTGTCAGGTGATGATGAGAGATGATTTTTAAGAATAGCACAGAGCCTCTGTCCACCTCCCAAAGGACACACCACTCCAGATTCAGAAGAGTATAAAGGGATCTGGGTCTTCCTCAGGAAATATAAGGCCCACTTTTGATAGTTTCTAGTTAGGAGGGGCTCCCTGGGCTGTGTGATATGAAAAGCCCAGGTAGGGAGGACAAATAGCTGGCATAAACGCATTGATACATAGCTAATAAGGAAGGCTGTTTCCAGCTAAATGCAGATGCAGCCTCAGAATTTTTTGGTGGGGTGGGGAGAGTACTGGGAATTTAACTCAGGGCCTTCCTATTGAGCTACAACCTCAGCCTTTTCTTTTCTTTTTTTATTTTTAAGACAGGGTCTCACTGAGTTGCATAAGCCGTCAACTTCCAATCCTCCCACCTCAGCCTACCAGAGTGCAGAATCTTTTCTCTGCACCACAGGTCAAGCAGAGTCTCATGGAAGCAAAAGCCTTTGTGCTATCCATGCTTTTGCTGAGGAGAACTCCATCTGTGTCAGCCCACAAGTAAAGTGACTGATGCTCCAGTGAGCACAGCTGGGCCCTTTCTGAGTGTGACACCTCAAGGCACCTGCTTGGTCTGACATCCAGGCCTTGCTAGTTGTCTCTGCCCTGTCTGTGCCCCCGAGCAGTAGGCTTGAGTGTGGGAATAGTACATCTGGTCAGGCAACCTCCTCTAGATGGGCCAGCAAGTTTCTAGTTTCAGGTAACTAGCAGTCAGTGCAGCAGGGCTGGTGAAGGTATTGCTCAGCTAGGGGAGAAACCCAGGTGCCCTTGCTCCCTACCTGCCCTCTTGGTCCCACCAGCCATAGTCAGACTATATTACTCTGGGCATCTGTGTAAGGGTGAGCCAATGAAGGCAAGGGCTACCTCCCACGCGTCACCCTCATTCATAAGATCTCCTTTTCCCAGAAGCCCCAGGCACACTTCAATTTGGATCCCATCCATCTGTAAGATGAGGAGCCAAAGCAGAAACTAATCACCGCAAGAGAAAGAGAACTGAGCAACTGGCTCAAAACCCCCAAGAGGGGCTCATTAAAATCAAAAGAAGGCAGGGAGAAGCACCACTGTTGGCAGGCAACAGCACACATGAACTTTGCCCACAATTTCAGGGAAGTCATAGACCCCCTGCAGTCTCTCCATAGCCCTCCCTTAGGATCTCCTGAGGAACTAGCACCAGACACTGTGTCAACACTAGGCACCAAAAATATGGAGAAGCAGGCATCCTGTGATGGGAACTCATACAGGGACCAGTGGATTTTATAGAAGCAAAATATATAAAGATCGTCATAGCAAGTATGAAGAGCAGGTGGAGGAGGTAAGCACTCTGGGAAGATATGGGAATTGAGTTGGTTGGAAGGGTGGACAAGATTTCAGGAGAAAGAAAGGCAGGAAAAACAGATATTCCATCTCCAGAAAAAGCCCAGAGTTTTTCACATGACAACAGTTTGCAGCTGTGGTCACAGCTAAGCCACTGGCCAGCCCACTGCTGTATTTGTGTTGAGTCCTTTTGATGACAGCATGAATTTTGAGAACAAAGCTCCAGGCTGTGGATGTGTAACTGGAACCCAGCCACAAAAATAGCTTCTCTTTACACACATGGAGAGGGGCTGAGCGCTTGGCTTTGAAAACAGCTTTGTCATTTAGACAACTTAGAGGATTCCTCAAACGCCACAAGTCAGGTGAATATCTGAATGTTTCTGTTTGGTTAGAACCATCATGTGTAATACTCTTTTAGTCATTTGTGACTTTCCTGATTAACATTTCCTTCTTGATGAAAAATCTGATGTCTTTTGAAGTTGTTTTGAGATATAGGGACAACAGAGAATGATTTACCAGATTAGAAGATTAGAGTTCTCAAAATAAGGTGAAAAGAGAGATTAGAAGATTATATGTGAATCTTGAGAGGGTAAAGTTTTGCATAAAGAGACAAACACACATAAACACTTGAGTCTGGAAATGTCCCTGAGAGAGCACAGCTAGCTTGTGCCTTAATTCAGTCACTCAATTCAATTTTGTACTCATAGAGGTCAATACAAAATCACAAGGAACTATAGGCTCTTAACAGGTAATGTCGAGAAATTAAGATAATTTGTTATGTGGATTTTAATATATTTGTTAATAAATGAATACACAAATAGTTACACACAAATCCCTTTACCTATATAAAATAAATTGCATACATCTATAACTTTGTTTCCTCCTTATGCTTTTTAAAAGATATTCATAATTAATTACTTCAATATATTATATTTTATATAACACTGTCTTGTGTATGTTCTCTCATTTTTAATTATCACGTATTATGCTATGGAGCTAGATTCTATGGCAAAGTCATCATTGCCGTATTATTGGATGTTAATTTTTTATCCTCATAATCCTACTTAAATGCTTCATTATAAGCGTAGCTTTCTCTCAATTTGAACTATTTAATTTTCAGGAATAGAATAATGGAGTAAAAGTATAGCATGTTATGATTCTTGATGACAGTTACCAAATTCTCTACCAGAATAATCAAACAAATTTGCACTTGCACCAGGAATATCAGGATTTCTCTAGCTATCTGTAGGAACAAGCACCTTGCTTGCATCACCTTTTTTCACTAATAGTTTCAATAATGTTATTATAATGGAGCTTGATATTTACATTACTTTGTTTCATTACAATTGTGTAATGAAGGTTTATTTTCCCTAATATTCATTGAATTCATTTATTCATTTTTATTTCCACTTCTGTGAAGTGCGAGATTTTCTCATCATTTATAATTTTGAGGGTTTTTATATGCTTAAGAGATTTGTAGTCAGTTTTCATATGTTTTTCACATTGAATCTCTACATTTATCACTCTTATATTCACTTTTCACATTGTTGTTATCTACTATCTATTGTTACCATATGTGTCAAGCTTTGTGCTCAGTAACTTCCTTACAGCAACCAGATAAGGAATTATTGTTATTCCATTTCTCAGTGGAGAAAATAAAGGCTTCACCACTTACACATTTTTGCCAACACCACAAGACTGAAAGTGTCAGACCTGCATCATGGTTGCATCCTGACCTGTGGTCCTTCCTTGTAAGAGTTCTAGAATTGTTCATGCAGCTTCTTTCTATCCTGCTGCATCTCATGTACCAGGGTTTAATGACACAGGCTTTTAAGTCTAGATAGCCATGTACACTCATATTGCTTAACATTTTTGTTTCTCAGTCATCATAATTAACACTGAGCCTGCCTTTGTTGATCTTACTCTACATGATACCTCAGTAAGCCTCAGCTATGCATTCCCATTTTTGTTTTATAGAGATAGTGTGATAGTCTTGGTGTCACAAAAAAGTAGATTATCACTTTGGACTGGAAACCTTTTTGTCATATGGCAAGTTTTGTTTTAGAGATATTTTTCATAATTCAACTTATTCATCTTAATTTTAAAATTAGCATGAACCATATGATTTTGCAAGTGGGAGAAGAAAAATGAAGCATTAAACAGTTGTGCTTTGGTCGAGAGTAGAAATAAGACAAATGTGAAGACTCAGAGCCCTCCTCCCTTGATACCATGCTCAGTGACTGCTGCCAAGTGCTAGGCATAACAAGCCATTCGAACATTATAAAGCTGTACCCTGGAGCATAGCCCTCCACCCACTGGTATCCTCTGGGACCACTCCAGATGCCCCACCCTTCTTGATACCTGGGTTTTCTCTGCTGTTTACCTCCTGTCAAATTCAGACACAAATGCTGAGACTCTGGCTTCAGTTTGTCATTCTCGCTGGAACTGTCTCATCTAACCCCAACCAGGCCAGTGACTGCACTCTCGCCACATGAGTGTCCTGGTGTGCTGCCCACATTTTAGATGCCAGCCAAGTGCTCCTTTTAGATGCATTCTGTAGCCTGAGAGCTGGCAACGTAACTCACTGCAAGTTGTGAGGACATAGCTGTGTCTGCTATGTTTCCGAGGTGACCAAAGGTATCGTCACCCTGGCAAACAGATTGTTGAGTGTCCAAGCCTGCAGCTCTGAGGCTACAGCTGTTGTCCTTTGGGCAATTCTATTTACAAAGGTGCTTAGCAAAGAATCAACTCCCACAGTCCTGAACTAGAGACTAACTCCTTGACAGCTGGCTCATTCTCCTCCTGCCATGGAGGAGGCAAGAAGGGTCACTAACCAGTCTTCCTGGTTGCACAAGATGCTGGCTACCTCTGGACACAGCTGGCCACTGTCTGTCTGTATCTGCAGAGCAGAGCTCCAGCATACACAGTTGTCAAGTTTTTCTTTCCTGCTCTCATAGATCTTGAGTTTGAGCCTGGCTGTCATTTCAGACTTTCTACTTTTCCTGAGCTCTTGCATCAGCTGATTTACAGGCCTCTTGCACTCATCTCTTTTCTTTTATTGCTGCTGGCAGCTACCTTGCCATCATGTTGGTCATTTCCACTGCAAGTCTACCACTTATTTCTCAGTGGTACATGCATGTGTTAAGCTCTGGGCAATTTCACTTTGTCCATCTACCTGGTTCTACAGCCAGCCCCTGCTGGGAACCCCTATCAATGTTTTGTGTGTGCATATCTTTTTTTTCCTTCACCTATATTTTATTCTGTGACTGTTAAGATACCTAGTGCATCTAATATGTGATAGTCATAATCTCTGATTCTTATCATAATGATGAGTCAGTGATTTGAAATATGTGAATCAGGGTGTGTCAGCTTCCTGGGGCTGCCATAAAACAGCACCAGGATCTGGGGGCAGGGCTTAAAACAACAGATATTATCTCTCACAGATCTGGGGTCCAGATGTCTGAAATCAAGATCTTGGCAGAACCATGCTCCCCTTAACGCCTCCAGGAGAGAATCTTTGCTTGCTTCTTGCAGTTTCTGGCAGCCCCAGATACTATGTACTGCCTGAAGTGGCATCACTCCAACTCAGCCTCCCTTGTCACCTGTCACTGCCCTGTGTTTCTGTGGCTTCTCTTCACCATACAAGGACAGCAGGTCTTTCAGATTAAGGCTGACCCTAATCACCTCATTTTAACTTACACCTGCAAATGCCCTTTACAAGGTCACAGTCATGGATAACAGGAGTTAGGACTTCAGCATATCTTTTAGGTGCCTATAATCCAACCCATATCAGGTAGAGGTTGTCTTTGGTCTCTTTCTCATTTGCTTCATTCTGCATTGTCTCTGGCATCACTGGGACTTGTTCTGTTCCTATCTCCATCCTCTGTTCCTCAGTTCCATTCAAATCTACACCAGCACCTGGTAAAAGAGAAATTGCTATCAGCTCAGCTGGAGGTGAGATTTGGTTCAAAGTAAATAAATGAAACTGATAAGGGAGCCTCCTGCCCCAGTGTGGGGTTGTTGTGCAGAAGACAAGTGGTTGGCCCTTGAGGTCATTTAAGGGAAGCATTTACTCTGCTTCCCAATGAAAAGGCCAACACTTCAACCAGAATACCTTAAAGCTCTCCAGTATCTAAATAAAAAAGTAAAAAAACCAAAAAACAAAAAACTCTCCAGGATCTGAGCCTGGCCTCCTCTCTGGGTCTCCCTCTGTCCCCAGGGCAGCACCTCTCCCTACACCTGCTCATTCCTTCTCAGTAGAATGAGTCATTGTGGTCAGGGAGAATAGACATGGACACCTGAGTGACCCAGGAGAGGTTTTCCAGATCTAGGCAACACACCCTGGTGTCCAGGTCTTGGGCTGCTTCCAAAGGAACAAAGGTGGATCCAGAAGAGTCACTAGGGCTCCTCGCTTTTAGTGGAAGACACACACTGCAGGCCACTATGCAGACAGGAGACAGGAGTCTAGGGTGGGCTGTAAAACAGAAGATGCATATGTCCTCATGCTCTTTTCCTGTACTTGTCACCTGGGGAATGATCAGGCAAAGGAGGCTGATTCTTCTGAGTGGCCCTCAAAATTCCTCCCAAACACTGATCTGGGCAGCATTAGCAATCATAGGAACAAACACCCTTTGTCTAGACCAGGAAGGGCAAACATCCCTCCTATTCTGATCTGAGCTGCCTTGACCGCTACTGCTGATCTGATCAACAGACCCATCATCCTTCCTGGTTTGTAGCAAGTGGAACTCAAAACAGAGAAGAGAGGACCCAGAGACACACTGTGAGGAGCACGTGAACTTTCCTGCACCCTTTCTCTTCAGCCTCCCACTTTCCTGTCAATGTTGTAGCCCTTTCCCTCCCCTAAAGTACCACAAAGAGTTCAGATGTTTCATCAACCTGCATTTGGGGTCATTACATAACCAATCAGCTCCAGTCCACCTCTATTCCCAGTGTGCCCAAAGGTCAGCCTTTGGGCTTCTGGGAAATAGCTGCCAAGACAGGGAGGGTGGACATAGGGTCTTCCCACCCAGTGAATGAAGACTGTGCAAGGATACGTGGGAAAGAGCAGGGTCGGGCAAAGAGAGTCACAGCGGAACTGCAGGCCTGACAAGGCTGGGGTGTCCTGGAGCAAAGGTTGCCAGGGGAGGAATCGTGTTGGGCAGGGATGCTCTGTTGCTCTACACCTGAACCTGCTCACTGCAGACACTAAGGGGCATCCAGGAAGAACAAGGCGTCTGAGGGAAGCTGAGGCAGGCTGGAAGGAAAATGTGGTGATCCTGGCACCACACTTCCATGGCACCACAGTTGAGATGCTCTGGGGTGTGCACAGTGTGATCAAAAATTACTGTTTAACTTTTTCAAAATAATTTAATGTATAATCTCCCTCAGAATACTCCCCCACTCGAAACACACTAATCCCATCTTTCTTGCCACTCGCTGAAGCAGTTCTGGAAGTCTTCCTTCCTGAGTGTCTTTAGTTGTGCTGTCATGGCTGCCTCCATGCCCTGAAGTGATTCAAAACATCTTCCTTTCACGGTCATTTTGACTTTGAGGAAGAGCCAGAAGTAGCATGGTTCCAGAATGGTGAATAAGGTGGATAAAGACACACTATAATATTTCTTGTTTGACAGAAATTTCTATAAACAGCTGATCAATAAGCAGTGATCAAACAACAGTGAATATTTAAATTTTAAGAATTATTACAGTAGAAGACACATTGCCATTATGCCCCTCAAAATATTCCTCCTCTCTTTAAACACATTATGCCATTGCTCTTGGCAATGTGTCTTTTACTGGAATCAGTTTTTTTAAAAAAAATTAAACATTCACTGTATTTCTCAATCACCACGTGTGTGTGTATGCGTGCACCACACACTTCTTGTTGCCTCATTGAAGTTCTTTCTAAAAGGGAATCATCTCTTCCTCTCCTTGCCTGACCATATCGAGTCACACACCACCAGCCCTCTCCCCTTGGTGTCACCGCAGCTGGCACCTTGTCTGCACCACTTCTGCTTCAAAGGAAACTAAACTAAACCCTGAGCGGTACAGGAGTAAGAGTATCCTAGCTCTGCCTGAGCACAGGGGCTCCTCCCCAGTAGACAGAAGCCCGAGTCAGCCCAGAGGATAGAAAGCAGAGAGTGGAGATCCTGGGTATTGCTTTCACATGCCATGTAACAGGAACTGGTGCCAGGGGGCTGGAGCAAGTTCACAGGCCCTGGCTACCCACAAGGACCAAAGAGGGTGGGCCTGTGCAGACTGCTGGGCCCTAACCCATCCCTTTGCAGCCTCTGATTGTCCTGTGACTCCAGCTTAGGTCTCCTCATATCAAACCCCAAGGACAGGGAGAGACATGGTGAATCAGCCCAAAGGCCCCTTGGCTGTACTGTCCAGTGCCCAGGACTCAGCAGTGTGTTAAAACAAATCGCATCAAATCATCCCTTAAAATGTCAGAAGATGGGCAGACTAAAAATGGAGGTGGAAGGGGAGAAAGAAAAAGCCACTCCCTGGAAGTGATGTCCCACCTACATTTTCTTTTCAGGAAACAGTGAAGAACAAAGAACATGTGATCAAAGTATAAAATGAATGTTTAAGTTTTTGAAAATGGAATAGGTGTGTTTAAAGAGAGAAGTATGTTGAAAGGGATTAATGGCAATGGGTCCTTTACTGTAATCAATTTTTAAAATGTAAACATTCACCATAATTTTCAACCACTCCTCATAGGAGTAGATGGCCCCGTTTGAATTCAAAATACCTGAAATGCTTGCTTTCCAGTAGAGATGATATAACTGGCAACTTTTAAAAAACTTGCTTCTTCCCATATGAACTCTGGCACCAGCTCTCTGTCTCTTGTTCACCTACCAGGGCTGTATGAAAAGCAGCTTCTGGAGTCCAGAGTTTCTTGAGAGGACAGTGACAGGAAGGGAGGCCTGTGCCATGTGGCAGAATGTGGCAGGAGCCCACCACCCCCCACAGAGATGCTTCTAAGAGGCAAAGGCCTGATTGCTGCAGCATGGGCATTCGGAATGTTTTTATTTTATGAATGTTAACACACTAGAAACTCATAACACAGTCAAGCAGTTACGAGCTCAAAAGGTTTGTGAGAGATTTTCTCTGAGGACTCGTTAATGTGGTCTGTTAATGGAGTACTCCTGAATTGGAATCCTTAACTGGAGCTTTCAAATAGGGGCTAGGAAGCACATGGCTGCATGTGGTGAAGCAATTTGGCCTGTGTGCCTGCCTCTGTCTGCGGTGACCAGGGGAAGGATGAGGCAGAGAGGTGGATGGCAATAGCTAAGTTTGGCAAAACTATCTTGGCATTAAAAACACAAAAAGGGTCAGATGGCACCGGGTACAGGGAGAAGTTTAATGGCTTAAAGTCACATTCTGACTGCCAGGATCCATGGGCTTGCCTCCAAGTTCTACCATTCACTTAGATAAGTCCCATAAATTGACCTGGCCATTAATAGCAATGCCGCCCACCCCTGCCACCTAACCCCAATTCCCAAAATGCACAGGCAGCACGTGTTGAGTTGTCCCTTGTCCCTGTTGTCCTGCATACCTGACAGTAGATGCATGGAGGGAAATTTCACCAGATATTTTGAAGAGCAGCTGTTTGCAATTCTACTCAAGGGTTATAATGACAAAAGGGGCCTGGGTACAGGAATTGCATGCAGGCAAGGAAATACAGTCCTAGAAGTCTCATGTAATATTGCCTTATAAACACTTTACTAAGTGAAGAAATGGATGAATAAATAAGTGAAAGAATGAATTCTTTATCTGCATTTACTGGTAGAGTTGAGTTCAGCCAAATTCTAGTCAGAAATTTCAAAGATGAAATTTCAGATTCCAAATGAGGAATTCCAATCCCCAATGTTCCATTATACATGCAACCTATGGCAGCCTGCTGGGAATGTACTAAATGGAAGAGCCAGGAGCCTCCATAGTCCATTTAAATAACACCCCCAAAAGTTCAGAAGTATGACCCTGTCCAACCAGATCTTGTCTTCCTGAGTCTGTGATCCCATTTCATCCTGAAAAATGTTAGTTGGTTTTACCTTAGCATAAAGGGTTTGGGGTCCTTACAAGGGTTCTTTGGTCAAACAAGATTGGAAAATACTATATTCATTTCTGTCTTAGATTCTGTAATATATACTAACACAAAAAAATTCTAAAAAAGATCTAAAAGAAGCCTACTTCATTTATCTCACCATTTCTGAAAATTATTTGACCAAAAGAAGCTCTTCTGCAAATTATAGTGGACAGAACAATGCCCCCTGCACTGGTCAGATGTCCACATCCTAATCCCCAAACTTGTCACTCTACGTGGGTTGTTGCTGATGAGACTAAGGACCCAGAGGTGGGAAGGTTGACCTGGATTACCCAAAGAGACTTATCAAATCACAAGAACTTTAATAGAGAGCCTGAGGTCAGAGTCTGAAGGAGGCCAGGTACATGGCTCAGTGGTGTAGTACCTGCCTGGCAAGTACAAGGTCCTGAGTTTGATTCCCTGTACTAAAAAAAAAAAAAAAAAAAAAAAAAAAAAAAAAAAAAAGCATAAACCAGAGTCTAAAGAAGATGGAACCAGGTCAACAGAAGTTGGACCACTGTGTTACAAAGATGAAGAAAGGGGCCACCAATGAAAGAATGTGTATGGTCTCCAGGGCCTAGAAACATCAAGGCAAGTCTCCCCTGAAGACTCCAAAAGGAACACAGCTCTGCTGGCACCTTGATTTTAGGCCCCCCTTTTAGATTTCTGAGCTCTAGGACTGTAAGAGAATGAATCTATGTTGATTTAAGCCACCAAGTTTGTGGCAAGTTGTTACGCAGCTACAGGAAACTAATACCACAAGATGTGTATTACCATCTCATTTTCAACTAATAGAAACTGGAAATTAAGGATGCTTACCTAATTATCATGCAGTGGCATGATCAAAAAATACAGTGAATGTTTAAATTGTAAAAATTTATTTACGGTAAAAACACATTGCCATTAACTACCCTCAAAATACTCCACCTAATTTCAAATACACGTATCCCATCATTCTTACTACTTTCTGAAGCAATTCTGGAAGATCTCTTTGAATTGATTCAAAACTACCTTGGATGGTCATTTTCATTTTGAGGAAGAGCCAGAAGTCACAAGGTGCTAGATTCAGAGACTAAGGTGGATGAAGACACACTGTAGTGCTTTTATGTTTTCCACTGGAAGGCACTCAGCAGCAACATTTACCATATTCCTGATCATGTCTCATAAAAGCCCTCATGAAAAAGGACTACCAAAACTGCTTCAGAAGGTGGTAGGAATAACAGAAAATGTGTATGTGAACTAAGGGGAAATAGTTTGAGGGGAATTGGTGTCAATATGTCTTTTACTGTAATAGATTTCTGTTTGTTTGTTTGTTTATATTTTGGTACTGAGAATCAAACTCAGGACCTTGTATTTGCCAGGCAGACACTGTGCCACTGAGCTATAACCCCAGCCCTGTAATACATTTTCAAAAGCTAAACATTTGCTGTACATTTTGATTACCCTGTATACTCTGAAATGACCAAAACACCTCTCCTGAGCACCCGCTTCCTACTTACCTTTAGCCCTTCCCAAAGCTATGGTAGCTGTGAAAGTGTTCATCTTCTCCTCGATCACTATGTGCCATGATCATTTTGCTCACACACTGTTATTGCAGAACAGGGCCTATGTGCTGAGCTCTTGTCTCTGTGGCAGGCCTGACACAAAGCGAGAGACTGCTGTGCTTTGGAGGGGTGCAGCTAAGTAGCTGTGCATCTCCTACAAGTGTAAAGGAGCCTTGGGGGCAAGTGCTACGCTGTTCACATCTTGAGGCTTCATACCATTTCTTGACACATCTAATTAAACTATAACACTCATACTTCTCAGGTTTCTCCCTAGAATATTCTGGGAAAGGGGCTGGCAAACAGCCTGGTTGGGATGAAGTCCCTCAAGGGTTGAAGTGTTGAAATTTAATTCCCACTGGGAGATTTTAAGAGGGTGGAAACTTAATCCCACTATGGTGTTTACAGGTGAGGATTTTGGGAGGTGACTGGAATTAGATAAGCTTATTAGAGTGGAGTGCTCAAGACTGGATCCTGGTAGCTTTGTAAGGAAAGGGAGAAAAATGAGAGAGAGACTCACAGACACATGCCAGCTTCCTGTCTCTCATCATGTACTACTCTGTGCTGCCTCAGAGCCAGAAAAAGACATCACCAGGTGCAACTCTTCAGTCTTGGACTTCCAGACCTGTGAGGCAAAATAAAACTCTTTTCTTTATAAATTATATAGCCTCACGTATTTTATTATAGTATCAAAAAATGAGCTAATACAGCAAAGTAATTTTCCAAGTTGCTTTTGAGAACCAATTCCACATCAAAGTTTGGGGCCAGAATTAATTTGACTGAGATGCTGCATTAGATCTTGCTTGTATTGTTTTGGTGAAGGAAGGTTAGAAGAGTTGAAAAAATGAAAAACGTAAAAAGCATGAATCCATCCCTCCAAAAGTTATGCAAAGGAAAACTGGATCAAAAATGCAGGATCAGAATGTTGGATCAGAAGCAGTTCTTTATTTTCCTTTGGTTAGATCTTTTCTACAAGAGTTCAGTAGTGTCCTGCAGCTGAAAACTGCACTGTGCTTGTTTTGGGTCCAGTTGCAATGCATTGTTCCACAGGGGACAGGTTGCCCAAAAGCCCAAAGGAAGCAGCTCATAGTTTCTCACGCAGTCCCAGTGTGCACCTGCCTCCCTCCCATCTCAGCACATTGTTCCTGTGAACAGTCTCACCTCTGTGCATCCAGGGCTGCTGGCTTCAGGTTCAGTCCCTTTATCAGGCCTCCCTGAGCTCACTAACTAGAAACAGTCTTTCATTCCCTAGCATACCAGTCACTCCCTTACCTGCCCCTGTCTTTCCTCATGTCCAGAGCCAGTATTTCCCAGTAAGGTCACACTGTGAGGTACTGAAGGTTAGGATTTCAACATCTGAATTTGGCAGGGGAACACACTTCAACCACTGCACTTAGTAACAGAACTACCATTTTCATCATGGTGCAATATGGTCAGTCAAAAATACTTCTTAAGACTCAGTTCTGACAAATGAGATATAAATACAATTCTACTGTGTGGGACTAATGGAAAAACTTGTGTAGTTCTTCACCCTCTCCCCTTCTTCCTTCTGGAACATGGATACGATGCAAGAGGTAGGGCAGCCATTTTGCTACGTTAAGATGAGTATAAAATGGAGGAGGAAGAAGTCAGAAGAAATCTGAGTCCATGATCACATGTTTAAACTACTGCACTATCTCTAGACTGACTCTTTTTCACCTGAGAAAAACAAACTTTCTGTATTTAAGACTAGTGTTTTTTTTTTTCTTTTTTTTTTTTTTTTTTTTTTTTTGCAGCACCAGGGATCAAACTCACAACCTCGCACCTGCCAGACAGGCACTTAAGCCACTGAGCCAAACTCCTGGCCCTAGTTTTTTTGAGGCAGGGTCTCACTATGTAGCTCAGGTCGGCCTTGTGTGCGCCTTGTAGCCCAAGCCGGCCTGGAACTCAACGCTCCGCCTACCTCAGCCTCCCGAGTGCTGGGATTAAAAGCATGCGCCACCACGTCTGGCTTAAGACTAGTTTTCGTTCAGGAACAATTTCCTACCCTCAGTGGACATTTGGCAGTTCATGGACACATTTTTGGCTATCACAACTGGGGAGAGTCTTGCTGGTACCTGGGACGTGAAAGATACTTCTTAATGCTCTGTAGTGCAGAGTGACCCACAGCAGAGGACTGTCCACCCAAAATGGCAGGAACTGACAGCTGCCAGAAACCAAATCACACTTTCTCCTCTCTTTCCCAACCATCCAGCCCTTCCTTTATGTGTATCCTTGCATGCCTGTTCTGTGCCCTCCTGTTTGCTGACCAAGGCTCTTTGCTCCTCCTCCATAAGGACATAAGCAAACATAACTCTTCTGTGTCTCTTGAATTCCTGAGTCTTAATTTCAAACTACCAGAAGAAAACTACCTTGTATTTCTGAATCCAGAGCCTAATTTCTGGAATAAAGTATGTGATTGTCCCATGTTCGGTCAGGTTCCAAGTTAATTTTGCAAGCCATGTAGCTTGATAAGGCCGTCATGTCCCTGGTTAGGGCATGGCAGCAGAGGCTAGGAGAAGGAAGCTGCTACAAATGGGGTCACTGACTGAGAAGACTGTTCAGAGGCTGTGTCCTTCGAGATGAAACACATGATGTCAATTTTACATCCTTCCTAGCACCTAGTGTAGTGCCCTATAAACAGTAAATGCTCAGTGAACAAATAAAGAGTGGATAAAAGGATAGGAAAACAGCAAAATGCTCTGTAATTAAAGGCCTGTGTCCCTGCAGTATTTAATTAGGAGTTGTAGGGCACTGGGGTGGTTAGGAAAGACCCTGTCCATCTCACCCTGCACGGAATCATCTCAGAAGTAGTATGTGGTAAATACCCTCCACCCACACCTGCCCCAGGCATACTTACTGGGTATTTTTTCCTGGATTTCCAGAATACTTTGACAGCTGCAATATACCATTGTATGTTCACTGAAACTTGCTTCAGATTAACATTTAGATCCATTGTTTTAAGTTCAAAGTTCTTTACCTAGAAAGATGTCAGAGGTTGAACAAAACTGTATGGAGCATATTATTTTAAAACAACTAATAGTTTATATTGTTTAAAGATAAATATATCTGATGCACTCCAGATTTTTGGATACAGTGAATAATTTGTAATTCCTTCTGTGTATCCCCACCAGCCCCATTCCACCCACTTATTTAGGGTTAAGACTCTTCCTCCATATTCCTTAAGGCCATTCTCCTATACCACTCCACATGTGCCTGTTTGTCCAATTGTCAGAGCTCTGCCAATTAACTGACTAGAAAAACTGGTTCAAGTGTATTTCCAGCTAGGAATGTGTTTCCTTTTCCATGGTCTGTGTTTTACCAGCCGTCTTGCGATGACATAACCTCAAAACCAAGAGGAGGCAAAGGTCTCCTTCATTGATGCTGGTCAGTGGGGAAGAAAATTTTGATTGACAGGCTTTCTCTAGGACTACAAACCTTAACAATAATCCCCATGTGTTAAGGAGCTACAGGTGTCTGTTACCAGATACTGTGATGTACACTTCACAAACATTGTCACAGCTGCCACCGTTCCTGTAGGCTCTCCCCCTCCCCCATCAGGCCTCCCAAAGAAATCCATACAGAGCCTCCTCCCGCATTTTTATATTCTTCTGCAGTTCCATAGGTGTCCATCAGATTCAAGACTCAAGGGCAGGCCAAGAGTGGTGGCAAATGCTTGTATTTCCAGCACTCTGGAAGGTTGAGGTTCTCAAGTTTGATCCCAACCTGGGCAATTAGAAAACAAAACAAAACAAAACAAAAACAAAACAAAACTCTCTAGGTCAACCCAGAATCATCCTGCTCTTTGTTTTTCCTAGGACTATCTAAGAAACAATTTTTGCAAATCGTAAGTGCACTAGTGTTAAATCTAACTATTAAATTCACTGCCATGACAAAGCTTTGGGAAACAAAGAATCTTTTTGTAAGTAAAATAAATTTCAGTTCACCTGTTTTCTTGTTTCCCTATACTTTTCTATACCATCCTCTCAGTGTTGAAAGTGAGGCACACTCACATGCCAACATTTTTTCCAAAACCCAAGTAAAAAAAAATCTAAGAAAGATTTGTTAAACTGGAATTCCTGCCCCTTTCTGAACATCTTCACCAGTGGATTTTGGCCTATAATTTTCTTCTAGAAGATCTCAGGCCTCTGCATGGGGTAGATTTGGGATGGAAGGGAGGAAGATACAGAAAGAGCTAAGGATATATCTCTGTCTTGTCATTGGAAACCTGGCAATACTCAAAACATCTGAGGCAAGAAATGAACCAAAATCTTCAGTGAGCTCAGCAACCATAAGCTTGACAATAAAGCCTGCATATTTAATTCCAAAGCTGCCTGTGTCTGTTTGACTAAGTATGCACACGGCCCATCTAAGCAATTTGCATAGCAATTTGAGGAATGCAAGGATGTGAAATATTAGCAACTCTGTATAATAACTATGAGAGATTTTTTGTTTCAGAGTTTTAAAAACTGTTATGGAGCTTAAATAAATGCTAAGGAAAACATTTTGTTTGCTTTTCTTTAGGATTAGAAAATTTTATTTTAGACCAGCAGACATCGAAATTTATAATAATGAGTGCTTTGGTCAGGGATAAGAAAGCTGTAGTTTGTGATTATAGCTACAAATGTTTTAATATCAATCATAATTAATCATTAAGAGCAGCAGTTTTCCTTTATATGTAGAAGAGCAAACCTACAATAAAAAAACAAAAGTGAAAAAGATGTCAGTGCATGATCTTTCATAAAACACTAGCTCCATAAGTGAGATTGGCGTCCGTCAGCATAGTGGGCGTGGAGATGTGGATTTTGGGGAAGTGTCTCAAGAGATGGTTTTTGCCCTCAGAGAGTCGTGGTAAAGAAAATGCTGTGTTGTCTTTAATTAGTGCTATTCAAAGCTGAGGCACTGGAGGAAAGTCAGACCCAGGCTCTATGGATTTCCTCTCTGGTTTGCAGACATGGCTCACACTTACAGGAAATGTGCCCCAGACAGAAGAGAAGTTGTCCCCTTGTTAACAGTGAAACAAAAGGGACTAAAAGGTGCTAAAGGGGGTGGTACACTAATGCATGAAGGAGCAAAGAAAGGGATGCAGCCAGCTAGATTCATTTCCTTTTTTGATTTTCAGGAGGCCAACTTTCATTTCCCCCAAGAACATGCGGAGTTGGCATGGGAACTCCCAGCGTGGCCAGCTGGGGGTAGGAGCTTGGGACACAACTTTGAGGTTTGGAGCAAAATGAGAAAAACACAAAATGCTAAAAACTCCACAGACCTAACAGCATTCTATCCTGTGACTATACATTTTATGTGGTTAGACAGTGGATTTTATGTCAGGGTAACAATGGAGTTAGAGGTGTGTGTGGGTGTGTGTGTGCTCACATGTACACATAAGAGTTGGTGTGTACACACAACTGTGTGTGGTTGTGTGGTCTGTGTTTTGTTAGCAAGAACAAAAGTCATGGAGGGCATTTATATATACAGTGGCTAGACAGGCAGCTTTTTTTCTTTTTTGCATGCTTGGCTATTAATGTCCAGAGGAAGTGAGTCCACATGGCTGATGACCCCATTTCCACCATTTCTCCAAAACCCTGCTAGCCATGGAGGAGAAGGCTCACTCAAGCAGTCATATCCTGGGGACTACCAGGAAAGGATGGCCCAAGGAGGTCCCAGTTGCAGACTGTAAAACTAGATGCCCAGCCTCACTCCACACCTGTCCTGGGTGGCAGTTGGTCATGTCATTCTTCAAACAGTAAAATGAGGTCCCCAAACATGAAGAACCAAGGCTTGGGGTCCAGCTGGCAGGGTGACAGCATTAGTTTCACACAGAAACATTCAACTGTGACAGGGATGAAGGTTTTCCATGATCATGGCTTGGAAATTAGTCACTCAAGATCAGCACAGCATCTATTATTGATGACATTTGCCAAACCAGAGATAAATTGAGTGTTTTATCTTGAACCAGTGACAATGATAAATGACTTTTATTAAATCAATAGATCAATTCAAAGCCAATAAGTCAAGATGTCCAAAAGTTGATCAAAGCAATATACTACCACATTGAGCCCACAGGTCAGCTCCCCAGGGAGTGGACACCTGAGACAGCCTGTGGATATGCTGGGTGAAAGTCACATTCTCTTCCTCCCTCTTCTCATTCTTTCAATTTCTCAGAAATGTAGAAACTCACTACAATCTGCAGTTCAATGCACGTAATGCATCTACTTAAAGTGAGAGGGAGGATCAAAAAGCACAGATCATGGATATGGAAAGCACAAGTTCTGACCACAGAAGGCCTTGGAGTTCCTTTGCTGTGGTCAGATGGAAGGGAAGTGTCAGGCCCAGGATAAATTCCCGCATGCTGAGGCCAGTCTCTCATTCTTGATACACACACTCACACACACACACCATCCCCCACACGCAAACCCACACACGCTCACGTGAAAACGTAAGCACACTCACACACTCATACACTGTCACACATGCAGACCCTCACATACTGACATGCACACACACACACACACACACACACACAAACACAAATCACACAGATGTACACATTCACCTAAACAGATACTCTCACATACTCACACACATACCAGGGCCATTCCCTTGTTGTTCTAATGCCACCCAGCCCTTCTGCTCAGACCACATGGTGGAGACTGTGAAGGTACCATCACTTTTCCACCTGAGGACTCAGGAGGGAATAGAGAACACCGGGAGAGGCTATATGAATACAGTGGTAAGTAGGAAAAGGTGCCAGATTCTGAAAATGGCCTCTCTGTATAGTAAAGAGAAATCGACATTTATAGAGGATTGGTGCAGTCTGGTAGAGCACAGTGGCCCGATCACCAAGAAAGAAAAGAAAAGACGGTAATAGCTCTTTTTGTTTTTTAATTTTTTTAAAGCTTATGTCTGGACAGAGTAGATCTTCGAAGTACAGGCTGGGTTTACCAAACACAAACTACTCTGGAAGCTTAAAAGCATTAATGAAAGCATTACAGAATTCACAAATCAAGAGAAAAGTATAGTTAATATATTCTGTGTTTCTTCCCCAAAGTCTCTCCCAAGGGGCCTATGGCTGTCTCTTTGCATGGTTTGTTCAGACTGACATGGGTGAGTCTCGGGCTGGTGGATGGGACTCCACAGGCAAAGATGTGTGGGTTCCTATCCACCCCAGGATGATGCAAATGAATATATCTTGGCAGAAGTTGCCTGGGGACCCCACAGTTTCCACATTTAAAACTGTTAACTGTACAGAAGTGTCAAATCCTAATCAGGCAATACTAGGTTTTTTGTTGTTTTCTTTCTTTCTTTCTTTCTTTCTTTTTTTTTTTTTTTGTTAGTCCACTGTGAAACGTACATGTTTAACAAACTGAAAAACCATGGTTTTTAATTGAATATGCATTGTGCTTAAATATTGAATATGCATTGTGCTTAAATAACACTTTTACATGTGTAAATAAATAAGAAATTGTTAAAGCACACACACCTGAACCCAAACAGCATACAATCAAACAAGAATTAGAGAAATTGATGAAGAGATATATTCCTCACAGCTGTTCATACATGTCAAAGTTTTGCCATAAGAGTTGGAGTCAGGTGGAGTCATGAAGGAAATCTAACTTGAAAGATTCTTGAGGGAACATGATATACAGTGGGAGAGGTGTGGACTGGGGTCCAGAAGGAAGAAGAGAGGCCAAAATGTACATTTTACATGAATCAAACTATGTGATAAGAGGTACCAAATTCCAGCCACCAGTCAGATTTAGGGTATAAGAAAGAAGAGCTAGATTGGATTTCATGTGCATTTCAGGTAGGAAAAACTCTGATGGAGGGTTATGAAGATTATGACTAAGAGTGGTAGGTTTTATTTAAAGAGAAATCAGAGACACTGAGGCTTCAAGTAAAATAGTCTCATGATGAAGAGAAGTTCTGTGGACCTAGGCTAGGGGAGGGATCACCTACTGTATTAATGGAAATTGGAATTAGGTAATGGGAAGCAACTTCCCTGGCAGGACAAAGGTAGGCTGATTCTTGGAGATGAAAGAGAGGGAATTCATAGATAATTTGGAAATTATTAGTCCAGATTTCCAGAATATAGAAGCTTTACAGGTAAATGGGAAATACAGAAAATATGACCGCCCAAGAAAAACATAATGTGGATCTTGGATTTAGACATGTTTAACTTTAAATACTAGAAGATTTTTAAGTAGAAATTTTTTAGCCAGAATAATTCATTATCATCATAATAAAGAATATCTGAACTTGGTCTGGATCAGGACAGTAGAATACAACAGTTTTGAAAGTGCCAGTTTCTTGAATTTGAATCTTTCTATAATGGTGGAAGGACACTGGTGCTAAAGATGTGGTTTCCATGAGAGCACCTAGCCCATGAGTAGCAGATTTGTGACTATTCTGCTTAAGGAGAAAAATGTCAGCTAATGTATTGATGCCAATTGACAAGTAGTCACTAGCAAACTATCACAGGATTCTTGTTTCTGACCAATTGAGCACATTTAAAAAAAAAAGAAGAAGTTATAAATATTCCTTCCTCTTCTTTTCATTTTGTAATAACTTCGGAGTGAATAATCTCAGCTATATGAATAGTTGTAAAGATACTCTTGCCATGTTTCCTTAGTCTCTCTTACTCTTTCTCAGTCTATCCTTGTTTTTGATGACCTTCATAATTTTGAGGAGAGGTATTCTGTAGTATGTCCCTCAGTTGGTTTTGTTTTGATGGTTTTCTTGTGAACAGACTGCAGTTAATGGGTTTGAAGAGGAAGACAACAGAGGTAGTATTATTCCATCACATCAGTGCAAGGGCACATCCATTTATATGATTTATTACTGATGGTATTAACCTTGGTTGTTGCTCTGAGGTAGTGCTTGCCAAGTTTGGCCAATGCCAAGTGAATTTTCCCTTCCCCTTCTCCACTCTCCATTCTTTGGAAGACAGGCACTAAGTTTAGCCACCCTCAAGGGCAGGGATATGGAGATGGGGGAAATTTGCATGACTTGGGTGGAGGAGTATCTGTGTAACTTACTGGAAATTCTGTTGGAAGGTGTATGTGTCCCTTTCTCCCCCATCTACTTATTTATTCAATCATTTGTCTCTGACAACATGCACTCATGTATCTTTATTTTACACCTCGAGTTATACATAATACAGTACTATATTACTTATGCATTTGCTCAATTTTGTACAGATTTGGTTGTCGGGAGCTTGATCAGTTGTCTGATGAGCCCCCATTTGTACGTAATGGAACCATTCCTCACTTTATGCTACTATGAGGTGCTGCAGACTAGTCATGGGTTTTTCCAGGCCCAGTCTTAGAAAGTCATTTCTCCACAGCACCCTAGTCCCTTTCTTTGGAGAACTGGATTTAGAAACCAAGACATGAGCCCAGAATGTGTTTGGCGCTGCTGGAGTATTCCTGTTCCCAGACTCTCTCAGTGGACAGAGTGAGGACACACTTGTATGTATATCACTCTTGTGTATATACATGACATCCAGGCCTCTGATCCAGCAAGTCTTCCCTTACATATATGTATCTTCCCTTTCTGCCAGTAAGGTAGCTGGCTCCCATCATTCACCATTTTTAACTTATTCACTTGGCCCCACAGCACATGTGTTATGGATTAAAAACTGGTGGTCAACTTAACACCAGCTGAATTAAATTGGCATGATACTGAGTGTAGATGGCTCATGGTACTGAGTGTGATTTCTCGGCTCCAGTGTAGAATGCTCAACCAACTGGCACAGATCCTTCACCCTGCTGGCACAGGCTTTCTAGCTTCTACAGCTGACCTTTGGCCTTTCCAGTGCAGATCCGTAAAACAGACTGGCATGAGTCCTCATCATGGGCCCTTTGACCTCCATTTGGATTTGTGGGAGGCATTGTCATGGGCTCTGGGTCTTCAGCTGGACTCATACAGGCATTACTGTGGGATCCAGGGCCTTGGCTGAATATTCTGGGCCTTTACTGCTGTGGACAGATTTTCCTGCACTTTTTTGTGTTTAACTCTGGGTGACCAATATTATAAATTCTGTGTCCTGTATGCAGTTGCTTTCCATGTAACCCCTGACGATAACAACATGTAAAGCTATACCTTTACTGAATATTTCTATCTATACTTTTAACACACCAAATATTCAAGTATTAAATGTGAACACAATAAAAGTTTGGAGTAAATGTTAAGGCTTGTGGAAAAAAATTGAAGTCAAAGGGATTTTAATAATCAGCTAGGAAAATGAATCCAATCAAAAATAACAATTGACATGATAAATAAGGGTTTTTTAAAAAAATCAAATGACATAAGTAGAGAATAATAGAGACCAGGCTTACCAGCAATTTCTATGAGAGGGGAAAGAGATGGAAGATTTAGTTGACCACAAGCACAGGGTATGATGGTGTTGCAAAACAAAACCAATGAATGGAAATAGAATATTCCAGTAAAGGCCTCCTGGCCTATGCACAGGTCAGACAGCATTGCTCAGATGCAAACATTTATATTTATCCTTTAAAAGAGTACATAGGGAGAGGGACAGGAGCCATGTAAGAGGGATAGGATCATAATCTTAAAATACTAGCAGGGATTAGATGTACTCTGTGTTGCTCCAGAGGACAGAACTAAGACCAGGGAATAGACAGGGGAGGGGCAGTTGATTTACCCCACATACTCTCAATTTGTGGGATAGCACACTTTTAGCACAATTAGAATCCAGGGGAATGGAAGACAATAACAAAAGTCATATCCTACAGAAAACTGCAAGAAAAACTAGAAAAGTTAGTCCTACTCACCTGGGCTATTCACAAACTTGCTGTGAAAAATGAAATAAGGAACCAAAATGAAGGAAGTCACAGGGTGGGGAGAAGAAGGGCTGGGGGAAGTTCTTGAGGATTAAGTCCCACTTTTGTCCAAAGTAAACATTTTGCGCAGAAATAAAACATAATCTCCAGCAAAAGAGTCTCAGAGAACTGGCCAGGCAATATTAGAGAGGTGGCTGCCAATGACCATGCAATGCAGACACACCATGTTCACAAGAGATCAACAAATCCTTGGGAAGGATTCGTAGGTTCTTCTGAGTTCAGAAGGTAAACAACCAGGATGAGCTACCAGGGTGTCAAGGGACCAAATAGTAGTAATTCAAGGTCAAGATGCTCAGGATGAAATGGCATGACAAACCACACTGGCATGTGTTTGATTCAATGTGCAGTAGAGGTTGCTTTTTTTCCTTTACATATATGTTTTTAATTTAAAAAAACAATGTTAAACACCAAATTGAGGCCAGAGATCAAGAGTTCTGATGCAGCCTAAGCAGATACTTCTGTAAGTGTCGCTGCCAAGTCCTTGTCCTCCCTGAGCCTCAATTTTTCAATCCATTAATAAAAAGGAATTGAACCAGGAGATTTCTAGGGTCTCATCCAGCTCCAGGGGTTTTTAAGAGAATCTATTATTTAAGACAAGACAGTGTAAGTGTTACTTTCCTAAAATATAATTGAACCCCTTTGGAAAATGGATTGAAACACACAAAACAGCAGCCAGTATCTGACTCTCACAAGTTAGTAGTTCAAACGTGGTGAAGGGAGAAAATATGAATGAATTCAAAGTTTGCAAATAAAAGCTCTGAAATCTGTATCAGTAATAGCACTTCCCACCGGATGGATTGAAGGCAAGACCAGACACGAGGTCAGTGTGAGGTGAGAAAGGATCTGGGCACACAGAAGCCAGGACTATTTTAGTTTACACAGGGAAAGACATCCTGTGTGGGGTATTATATTCTGGGAGCCTCAGAGCACAGAGACAAGAAGAGCTACCAAGGGAGGAGAAGGAAGATAGAAAACTAAGGGCAATTCCAGGAGCTGAATCAGGTGTGGGTTTAGCCCTGGGTCTAGCACCTGCTAAGCACTGTCAAATGTTGATTGATAGAAGAATTTAAAACTAATGGCAAAAGGGAGGATAGGCAGATGAGGAAATGTTTCATGTGTAGAATGTAAATGAATAGATGTCCAGGTTAAGACTAGCCCAATGTCATGTAATATATGTCATTTGCAAAGATGTGTAAGGCCAATACCTGAACCAAAATTCTGTGCGGAAGATTTTAATAAAAATAAACAATGCCAAACCACAGATGGAAAGCTCCCAGTTACCAGGGAGTGGTGAAGTTACTTCTCTGAAAGAGAGTAGGAGCAGCCAAGGACATGAGCAGAACTGTGTGGGAATCCCCACTTCCACATGGAGGGAATTAGCCCTTGGTGCCCACAGGATGCCTGGTCTGTTTCCTGGGTTCTTTCTGTGTCCACACAGGTCTGCATTTGTCTCTGGCATTGGCCATCCATGTGGCCAGACCAAGGTCACAAGAGAGGAGATATCTGTGACCTCATAGCTCCCTGCTGACCCTAAAGGTCTGGGGTTTGAGGATGAGAGTAATTTAAAGTGGAAATAAGGCTTGGGTTTGGAAAGGTTTGATCTTCCTGTCACTCTGTCAGCAACAGGGTAACTCTTGAGCTTCAAAGGTGGATGAAATACTGAAATGATGAAGAACCTGAAAAAGAAAAGTCATGTTTTTTTGAAACTCAGTCACAATAAAGGGAGAAAAACAAAACAAAACTTACTCTTAAATTTGGTGATTTTAATATATGTTTAAAAAACTGAATAATAAAGGGATGTACAGAAATATTCAAATAAGATAAAGGCTTGCTGGACTTCGGCACAACCAAGTGAGTTCAGACACATGGAAGAGTATTACAGAGAACCTTGGGAAGTAGAGGGTGGAGGTGGGCCTTTGTCAAGCGCCTTCCAAGACCAGATGTACTTACCCATTGGCTTCTCTAGACCTGAGGATGCTAGGAGGCCAGGAAAGGAGGATGAGTCCTAGTTTGCAGGTAAGGAAACCTAGTCTCAGAAAAGCAAGTCATTTGCTCAAGTTCCACAGTTAGTAAACAGAGAAACAAAGACTCAGTCCAAGCTGGGCTCCTCAAGCCACTCTTTCCCCTGGTCGCCATGTGTCTAAATGATGGGGTAGGACAGAAATTGATCTTAGAATGTGTCAGCGATTGGTGACAACAGCAACAAGGCACAAGACTCAGACTTGGGAGGCATTCTGTTGGACTGTGAGGTCTTTGTCAGATTAGGCTCACTTTCAAAAGAGTGTGATTCCAGCAACCATGAGTTCTCTCTGTATGTAACCACCTCCAGGAACACCAGTCCTAGGGTGAGGGGACATCTCTTGTCAAACACCACAGATGTATCTGTCCACTGCAAGTTTGTGCAGGGAAGAGGCCATATCTGGCTTCTACTAGCTTCTTTTTCCAGATTTTTTCTGGAATTCAGTGATGGAAGCCCAGGAACAAACATGTAAGAAAGACCTCCTTGGCTCTTTGTTAATTTGGAACTAAGAAAGTTATCAGGCAAGGTCCTGAGTTCTATTCCCAGTACCAAGGGCCAGCTGGGTAGCAGTCCCAACCAAGTGGAGTGAGTGAAGGAGATGCTGTTGGATCTGTTCTCCTCCTTGCAGCTCCTTCTGGTTTTCATCCTTTTATCCTTTCCAAGTAACAACAGGGTTGCCTGTGTAATTAATTCTAAAGACAAAAAATTTACATTCTCTAACTGATAACTTGCTTCAAGCATAGGGCTGGAGTAGGGTTGATTCTAAATGAGAATGTCATTGTTAAGAGCCTTCTAGTCTGACAACACTAATATTTCCACATCAAACTAGCAATTTCTGGAGTATCACATGGTCAAATGAAAATCTTGAGTAGCAAGAACCCAGGATGATTCCATTCTTTGGGCTCTCAAGCCTTCCATTGGCTTCAGTTCACTGGACAGAACCTGGTCTAATTTCCAGCCTTGACCATATGATAAAATGTGACATGTGAAAAGTCATCTAACATCTCTGTGCCTCAGTTTCAGAACTAAATTTGGAAATTCCATGACTCAGCTTTCAGAGCTCAGGCTGCAATACCTTCAGCATGACCTTCTACCGTAAACCTGAACACAGGTAATTAAATAGCTTGCTACACATCAGTATAACGAATAAATGAATACCAGTTAAGGCTCCAAAACCATTTCCTTTCTTTTCCTTAAAGACTATGAAAGAACAATCAAAGGCAAAGTTCTTCAACCAAAAACTAGAGACTTTGATTTACTGTCATCGAACAAGTTGAAAAATCTTAGTAAGAGACACTTGAACCTTTTAAGTATCATCTTGTGGTAATAATGACCTCTCATGCATATTTATGCACTTAGCTTTATAATAACCACTTGAAAGGCTAGGGTTTTTTCCCCCAGGGGAATGAAGCAATGTGAAGTGTAACAAAATATTCCAAGTTCAAAGGTCCAAATATATAAAATACAAAATGTTAAAATTCCTTCCACAAGTAGAAAGTGTCTTGGTGCTTGATGAGCCCATGTACTTACACACTCAGGGAGCAGGTGGACACTTGAACAATCCTTGAAGGCCAGGAAATTCTTGCCTTGCCCCTACCAAACATTCTTTCTGAAGAGGATGTCCCACCTTGCTGTAATGTGTGCAGTGTACCTGGGTCTAGACAGGTAACCTTTGGAGATGGATAAACTTGTTCTTGGTTAAGTACTTAACAAAGAATTCCAAAGAGGCTCCACAGCCAGAGTCATTTTGCAAAGCCTTTCTGTCAGTTCCTCTCAAAGTAAAATCATATGATCCCATTTCCTCAGTAAGTTAATTATTTTATTTCTTTGTATGAGGCAAAACACTACTTTTATTGTTAATTAATACGCTAAAATTAGGTTATACCATTCTGGACATGTGAAATTGAATTTAGTACTTTCAAATATACTTTTTAAAGGCAGCTAAAAATAAATGCCTTAATCTTCTTTTCTTATCCCAACCAAGCATAAATTTCCTTCCTATGAAACTCCATTTCTTCCTGCTGTTATAAATGATATAAATGCCATTTATTTTCCAAAGGGAGGAGGAAATAATAACGAGACTTCAGTTCACATTTCAAAATTTAGTTGTTTAATAGTTGAAAAAATAAAAATAAAAATACAACAAAAAGAGGGAGAATCATACCTAAGTTTTGGGACCAAATTCATTAAATGGAAAAATGAGAAGAATTCTTTATTTTTTGGATCAATGTCAGACACTTAAGATTTTTTCCTCTAGATCAAAGTGAAGATATAATAGGAAATTCAGAAATTTCTCTTCTTGAAGACATGCAGAGATAACGTGTACATCCTAGAGAAAGACAGCATGAAAGATTCATCAGACAGAGGACACAAATGACTTCTTGATTCTCTCAGTTCTTCCTTCTCTAATGAAATTCCACCTGATACATCCACCACAGCACACTGTTAATTACTTTTCTATTTACTTAGTAGACTTCAAGTGGAAAGCAATCTATTGCCAGGGATTTGTTTGACTCCTATGCTAAGCGGAAGGCAGTCTGATTCTGTGAGGTTGGAGACAGCTGAGTTGAACTTTTATCTCATTGCCACATCAAATTAGCACCCAGCAAATCCCAGGCACGACAACAAATTTTTTTCTACCTTCTCAACAAAAGACCAATAGTTCTTAGAAATCAATAGAGTAAAGCTGGGCGTTCTCTTGGTTCTTTGCCCTGAAAATAGATAGAAAGGATTAACTGTAGCGTTTACACAGGGGGTGGGGGGTGTTTATGACAGACCTAACTGTAAGACCTTGGCCTTTTAAATCCATGACGTAAAATACACTTCTAAAAATGTGCCCAGACTCTCAGAGCTAAACACAAGAGTGAGTTCATGTCTAAATACCTATGAAATCTATATTTCACATCGAGGATGTGGCTTTATTCCTTTACACTGGGTTTTCATCAAGCAAATGTGTGACTCTGTGGCCACATCAACAAGGGCCTGACCTGCTTTCATGCCAGGGCCACTTAGGGGTCAGTTCAAAGGAAAACAGAAGCAGAGAAACGCTCAATCCTCACAATCGCTTTGGGCTTTCCAGGCACTAGGGAAGAAGTAGCAGCTGTCAAGGAGGTTCCAGCTGAAGGCAGTTATTTCAAGCAAAGAGGAAGGAGTGCAAATCTGATGACAAGGAGAGATCAGTCCCCATTTCTCTTCCTTCAAACAAGACAGCAAAGCCCTTGACTTATAGATAGATCTCTTGATACTGAAGAGTAGTAAGCAAGGATTTCTCTTCATTTCAACTGTTTTCATTATTTTGCTCTGCTTTTTATTTGTGTAGTTTTTTTTTTCCTTCTCCCCAGTAAAACTGGTCTCTTTATAAGACATTAAAACAAGCCCAGGGAAGAGGTACAGAGAGGGAAAAAGAGCACTAACAAGATAAGCCAGCCATTAGCATTTGCTCCCATTCCCACCCTTTGGTTAGACTTGTCTCTGTTTGAGTTATCAGGTCCACTGAGTGACTACTGTACAAACGACAACCTCAGCATGCAGGGACCATGCCAGGTGGAAGTCTAGAGATTTGAGGGTGTCTATCCTGGCCAGCCCTGTCTCTATTGGTTTAGGTGCCCCCACCTCAGCTCTACTGTGGTCACTTCTGAGCCTCATCTGTGCCCCTCTTGAAACAATATGGTACCTGCCCACCTAGGCCTTGACTTCCTTACTTTTTAAAGTGACGCCCTGTTTTAGTTATTTTTCCTTGTTGCTGAGACAAAATACTCAACTCCTAAAAGTTAAAGGAAGAAAGGTTTATTTAGCTCAAAGTTTGTAAAGGTTTCAGTTCATAGTTGGCTGACTCCAAGACAGGGTGGCATAGCAATGGGGCATCACAGAGGAGAAACAGTTCACGGTAGGCAGGAGGTAGAAATTGCAAGCAGCAACTCCAAGCAACCATAGCAGCTTCTTTCTGCTATGGTTGCTTGGAGTTGCTGCTTGCAATTTCTACCTTTTATATTCTTTTTTAGGCTACTGGGTTTAGGCTGGGTACCAAACCAATCAGTGGACTCATTTAGTAATCACCCACATATTTAATCTCAAAATCACACACCCTAAATCCAAACACCTCTGAAAAAAAATGACCATACAAGGCTTTAGGGGGGGAAATCTAGATACAAGCTATAACACACCCTAAGCCTTTCCCTACAGTCCTTACTAGCTCACATCTTTTTGAAAGATCTGCAGAATCTATTACTACATCCTGTATTCCATATCTGCTAAAAGGGAAGGAGAAGCCCAGGAGTTCTCCTTCTGAGCTCCACTGACACCAGGAGTCAGGCCCTTGGTCCATGATGAAGATTTCATTCCTCTGTTGATTTCCTCTCCTTATCCTTCCACATTTGGTGTGGTGGGGACCCTTTATTCTTTCTTGCAACTTCCCACATCTGGCTTTGCTTCCTACTATATAGTAGGACTCCTGTCCATAGGCTCTGCCACCAAGACTAATTTTAGTTTGTTCACTAAAGACTTTACATGACAGGAACATGTTTTACCAACTCCTCAAGACTCTTGTATCCATGGCACTAGGGACTCTCCCCTACTCTTGACCTTGTTGATAAGGGTAAAGACTATTTTATTATGGGAATGTTATTTCTTTGAGGGCTTAGTTTCTCTCTGTCTCTTTTTAATCCCAATGGGAGAGTCAATTATGCATCAGAGTCTATTAATCTTATAAATAGTTATGGAGCTGAAGAGGCTGAATCGAACAGCTGAGGTTTTAAAGAAGTTGGAGTACTGGGCCATTATTATAATGAGGCTCTGTGATGTATAATCATGTCTCTGGGTGACCAGAAGCAATTCTTTAAGTCTGGGAAATTGTAAATGACATGTAGTTGCTTTTTTTAATGTATACCAAGCAACATCCCCAAGGCCTGTGCTCATGACCAGTGGGCCTCAGATCCTCTCTTCAGGTGGGACCTACCTCTAGGTGCCAGTCTTCAGGGCCTGCATCTCTAAGGTGGCAAACCCTGCAGACCAGAAAAGCCCTGAGGATGATGTCCTCCTCATTCTCCTGTCTTTCCCACAAAGGAGCTGGGGAAAAGGACAGTCTGGATTAAGAAGAGGGATGAGATGCTGTCTTCTTCTACTAAGACCTATTTGTTTGTATGTCTCTTAAATTTACTTCTGTGGCATAAAAAAAAAGAATTTATCTTTCTCCCCAGATGCAACAAACAGATGCTAGAGACCAAAGACCTTGAATAGTCAATAAAAGATAAGTTATAAAATCTATAAAACTGCTGAAAGAAATAAGAATTTCAGCAAATTCTAGGCTTTTTTTCTCAGGCTGCTCTTTTGATCAACTATGGGGAGAGGGGTAAAGTCAGTTGTGCATAAAATTCCATCTGTTATTATAGCAAGGAATGAATGTGGTTAGAAGAGGAGCAGAGTGATATGTGAGTTGTGATACTGACAAAGTAGAGATGGAGAATGGTGCTAGTGATAAAGACAAAGCTGTCATAATCAATTAGCACTTAACTTTTTGTAAAGATCTTGAAGGCGATGGGTTCTTTAGATTTTAATGTGTATCTTCAAAGTAATTTTGTAAGCTATTTAAAAGATGCCCCATTTTACAACTCTCCATAATTTGATTATACAAACCATCCACCAGTTCTCAGATATGCAAATGCAAGATCAAAATGATTTTTCCCATATTTTGGTAGAACTTGACGCTAGCTGCAATGATATGAAGTGACACAAGTTGAAGCCAGGCACCAGCCACTCATTCATCTGGGCGTGGAAGCCATTCAGACTTCAAATAGCTGCTGTTGAAAGTCATCCTTAATAAAACTCCAGAGTCCCAAAATAGGGCAATGCCTGAACTTTGCAGTCAAATTCCCTTGGATTCTAATCCTGAGGTCACCAGGATGCTTGCTGAGCCTGTAAATGAAACACTCAGTTTCTCAGTTTCCCCACCCGTGGAATGGAAAGAATGAGCCTTAGCCCATGGGAATGCTGTGAGGGTCAGTAACTGGAGTGAACCCTCAGCAGAACATGATCTATTATAACTCTACCAGGACTATAACTAGCAATACAGATCTGAGTTATTCCTTTGCAAAATTATGTTTCAAACAAGGATCAAGTGAGGTGGTGAGGCTGAGATTATGCCAGTGGCTGGGGATAATCGTGATGCATTTTGGTGGAGTCATCCCCAGGAAGGATCGCCCTACTGTGGCAAATGGTCTGTCCATTCAATAATTTCTTAACTCTTTCTTTGG